>LLKJ01000349.1:0-16386 GCA_002242865.1 Clarireedia sp. CPB17
CTTTCACCTTCCCCAACAGAGATTTCCGCTTCTCGCCCTTCTCCTTGACTCCCACTTTTCCGTTCCTTGCGGGCAATGGTTCGGTTTCCGCTCGCGGCTTATCTGCTACCATACGGGCTGGGGCTGGGGCTGCTGCTGGGGCCGGGACCGGTTCTGGCTGCGCTGGAATCTTCTCCTCGTTAATCACTTCCTGCTGCGTAGGAGCTTTTTCCAAATCCGCTGCTCCATCCATAGTATTCACATTTGGATCCAACAGATTCGCAGCAGCAGTTGTATGAGGTGCAGCAGTTCCATTGGGAAGCGATTGTGTATCTGCTTCTTTTTCATTCAGGGAAAGCGTATTGAGACCATCGGCAGCAGTATAGAAGGTCTCGAGTTCGGGACGTAAAGCGGGGATGACTTCGCCGTTTTGGATGGCGAATTCTTGTTCTTCTTTGGTGAGCTCGCTGGTTGCAGGGGTGTCGATCCCGACGGATGTGGTAGCAATGGATGGAGTTGCTGTTGGGACTTGTAGGAATTCGGGGCGGGTTGCTGGTGGTGCGGTGGTCGTAGATTCTGTGGTTGTGCCTGGGATTTCTGTAATCTTTTGGGGCTTTTTGACTGTACACACTTCCTCCCTGCGCTCTTTTTGTTCAGCGCTACCAACTGCGACGGCTTCGATAGACTGGCCGTCTTTGCTGGGTATCCAATACAAAGGTCCTCCTGGGAATCCTGCGGTCTCCCCTTTCCAAGATGTAACGCTCGCTAAAGCTGGATCCAAGGTTGGCATGTCGCCAAATTCAAATTCGAGTTCTCCACCATATTTCTTAGGGATATTCTTTGGGTCGATGAAAGATTCTAATGTTGTCTTCATGTCCTGAGCTGAGAGGATGAATATTTTCGATGTTGTGATTGGATCGAACCATTTCTTGACCCAGCCCCAAACTGTAGGGAAGAAAGAAGGCGCCCCAATGATCTATGATGTGTTAGGAAATGCAAAGCATGCACTTCTGAGGAGACTCACAAAAATTCTATCAAGAGTCTCGGGATAGTGTGCTGTCGCAAGGGTACTGGCATCTTGCATGTGTCCTCTCAAATTCCAAAACTGCTTCAAGCCAACTCCAGAGATATCAACAATATTGTTACTTTGCGTTATTGGTGTATTGGGGTGTTCTCTATCGGTAAGAACCGTACATAGCGGCATAACAAATCGCACAAGGTTTTCGTATAATGCAAACAGTCGTAACAGCTTCCCTGGTGTCTTCCCATCTATTTTGGCTAGGGAAACTGTTTCAGTTGCCGATTTCTCGTATGCCGCCATTCGTTTCGCATTCAGATGCTTTACTTCAAAGACATATACAGGGATACCACGTCGATCGCGACGTCCTGTCCACTGCGGATACTATTTCAGATAGTCAGAAACGCACCACAGCGCTGTGCTTGCGAGAAATGACATTACCAGTCTGCGAGTCTCCTCGTACTGTTCCAGATCTATAGTTTCGTATAATTGATCCAACTGGTTCGCTTTTCGCCATTCTTCAGTGTCCGCAAATTGCTGAATAGCATCTGATACCACGAAACGTCGCGCCCGCAGAAACCGCCTGGCTACACATCAGTAATGCGCTCATCGAAAAGTATAAGCGGAAACCTACAGCAAGGTAGCATCTTCGTGGGACGCAGGTTCATCAGCTCCAGTCTCCGGTTTGTACAAACCTTTCTCTGCGCACAACTTTTTGAAATTACTTAAAGCAGCTTCTTCGTCTGGTGTAAGATGACCAAGATGACCTTGCGGAAATCCATACTCTACCACCGCCGACTGCACTCTATGGGCTGGACCTGAAGACATAACTCTAGGAGCCGTAGGGTAAAGATAATGACGAAAGGATATGTGAAAGAGAAAATTGAAGAAGTCGGGGAAATTATATTTGTTGTCCACTCGGCTTTTGCGGCGGAACCGTCGGGCATCGTCATTGTTATTTTCACCGTATTTCGTATCTAATATCCGCCCGTGCCTTTCATTGGTTGACTTCAGTCGGTCAGAGCCGCACCCGAAGAGACCGAAAGGAAGGAAAACATAGGTAATGCGAGCGTCGTGCTAAAGAGAAAAAAAGAAAACGAAAAGATAAAAAATACTTGGTAGACTAGGGCATGAATCGTGGAAGTTCATGTTAGCTACCTGGATTGCATCATTTGTAAGTTCTTTCAGATGTCCTATGGAAGGAACGGGTACGGGTGTAGGCCGCGAAAACTCAGAGCATGAACTTGTAGACCGGCGACGGTGATAGTAAGAAAGTCCGGGGGGGAAACATGTTTCAGTGCGGGAGAGTGTATTATATACATTTCCCAATAGTTTAGTTTTATGAACTGCCGGAGTTTCCTCTTTTCCTATTGTGGTCGGACGGATGAGGGATTATGTCGGCAACGTGAGATGAATTCAATATTTGTGTGTGAAAATAAGAAAGAGATGAGGTTTTACTTTCAAAGTATCTCTCCTTTATATCTCCGCATGAAAGTCACAGGTATCTAGCTTACTGATACGTTATACGAGACCGGTAGAGAACGCTTGACGATGGAATTCACAGTGACATGCTCGGAGTGACATACCATTATTGACGCGCGTATCTCTCCTCCATCAACCCCACCATTTGGTGTAACATCATTTGCTCCCCTCGAAGCATCACTCCACCTCACAGAAATACATTCTAGAGTACCTCTAATGTTCTCACGCATTTCTCAACTCGCCAGACATCTTTCCCGTCCATTGCCCAATTATTCACACAAGTCTGCTGCTGCTACTGTGTCCAGCACGTCGTTTGGAAATAACATCATGACATCATCGATATCCGCGGACGAGCGCAACTCGAGGACAATTCACACGGCAGCATGTTTGATTATAGGTGATGAAGTGCTTGGTGGTAAAGTTAGTATGATCTCCGAGTCTGCGGTCATGAAATCCTCTGCGGATGTGAATTGAATCTGCAGATATGAATTCAAAAGGAGAATATGGCTAATTTGTGGTATCTGGCAGACTGTCGATGTAGGTTAAGATATGCGCGCCGGCGCAATGGAGCTTGAGGCTGATTTAGAGGCAGACCAATTCGGCTTTTATGGCAAAGTTCTGCTTCAAGCTAGGCATGGTGGGATATTCTAAGCAAACATATGACTGGGTTCCTGCTAATATCCGACAGAGCCTAAAGCGCATCGAAGTCATTGCAGACGAGGAAAGCGAGATCGTTGAGGCTGTTCAACGAATGTCGAATAACTATGATTTCGTTGTTACCTCTGGTGGAATCGGTCCAACGTGGGTTACAAAATGAAGAAGACATACTCAAGCTGATGCATCTAGGCACGACGATATCACCTACCAATCGATAGCCAAAGCCTTTGGTCTCAAGCTAAAGCTCCATCAAGAAGCTTACGAAAGGATGAAGAAACTGTCAAAACCTCATCCATCTCAGCCTAATTTCAACTGGGATGAAGAGTCCCCTGCAAAGAAAGCCAAGCTTCGTATGGTTGAACTGCCGTTGGATGACAGCCGGGACTTGAACAAGCAAGTTATTTTCCCACAAGAAGAGCTATGGGTGCCAGTTGCATGTGTCAATGGTAACGTGCATATCTTGCCAGGTGTTCCTAGACTTTTCGAGAAATTGTTGGAGGGAATGATGCCGCATCTACTACCCCGATTAACAGACCCTGAGGGCAAAGGCACTTGCAGGATATTGATTTCGACACCAATGGCAGAAAGTGCCGTTGCTCTATATCTTACAGAGCTTGCCGAGCGAGTAGAGTCAAAAGGGGTGAAGGTCGGTAGTTACCCTAGATGGGGCATGTCGCGCAATACTGTGACATTGGTTGGGAGGTAAGAAAGATCCTCGACTCAAGACAGTCGACATTCGACATAATGACTAATTGTTATACAGGGACCAAGATTTTCTAGAAAGCTTAGTAGCCGAGGTCGAGAAGAATGTTCAGGGTCGTCAAGTCTCAGTTGAAGGCGAAGATGATGTTGAAGTAGACACCAAAGAGTAAGAAGATGCTAGGATTTTCCCTCGCGTCTGGTAAGGAAGTTAACCTCCGATTTCTTAGATCGTAGGGTCAAGTTACTGGCATGAGATCCCCTCAGTACAGTCTCTAGGGCTTTCGGTAGCACCCGTCAAGTTCAGTGGAAGCAAGCGGAATTCATTGCGTTACAAATCGTCATCCAGGGGAAAGTGCAAATATTCAAGCCGTGCACCATCCGCTCAAAGCGCTGACAGAAATTTTAAACAAGCCAACGGCTCCCTATCAAATATGGAGACGTTCTCAATTTTATGTCGATCCGAATATAAGGTTCATTTCGCGAATACATCGTTAACCAACCATTGAAGTGACCGAAAACACTTTTTGAACAAATTCTCGTGTGATTGTGAGCCGGAGATTAAATCTTTCTAGAAGGTATCTGATAATTTTTCCCATCCAGTCATTGCCTGGATATTTTCTCTCCAACAGCAGTTGGCTTGAGGCTTGAAGGAAGGAGTTTGGGCTTGATTATAAATAATTGATTGCAGCTTTGTTTCTTTTCCGGCAACTCGGACCTCGAATGCAAATTCAAATAGCTAGAAACTGCGGAAGTAACTGTCTTCTCGCGATTCATTCAAGCTTTTCCATGAATCAATATGCTCTCATAAACTTTTAACTTAGATAACTCTCCGAGCTCTTTAGTGGAATAAGGCAACATTTACTACGTCTTAGATCAATTTGGGCGGTTCCGGTACCTTTTTAATGAAAGCCCGACTATTCTACTTTAGACGCCGGTGTGATGAACGAAATAGCCCCTTTGGGACCCGGTCAGATTTGAAAGAGAAATTCGCCTCCATTAATATTTATTAAAAAATCTCCTTTGTACAACATTGCAATGCAGCCAGCGTAGTGTTGTGTAGCGACGATACAACGTGTAAGAACCATTACCAAGGATTCAAAGGAAGGATTCGGAGAGAGCAGGTCTTTCTCATTGTCGAGATCTCATTCATCATTTGATTCTGAATGGGTGGTCAGCCCTCTCTAGTCTGGAATTATGTTTCAGGGGCATGATTGGCATGACAATTACAAAGTAGATTAGTTGTCTTATTCTTTTCCATTCGATTGTTAATAGCACTTTTCTAGAAGGGTGGAAGAGGAGAAAGGAGGATTTGTTTGCTGCCCGCTGCCCGCTTCTCGCCTCCCCCTTCCCCTTCCCCTTCACCGCACGTATTTCCAATGTTAATGTAACATTCGATGGGACGAATGATGGCGCTTCGGTGGGAGCGTGCCGAGGTACCGATGATCACAGAAGAGAATATGCCTGCTTTTCAGCAAGCCTTCTCAGAGTTACCCAATTCGTGCTCGCTCCGTTGGTAGAAGTTGTTACATGTCACAGCTAGTCACCGCATATCAGAAATATAATCTGCATGAAGGGTAGGTACGTAGATGTTGCTTAGTGGGTGATGGGGATGGGAGATGGGCATCAACAGATCTGTAACCACTGGATAGCATTGGCGCATTTGATGTCGTGGTAGATATCGCGGATGGGATTATCCTTGACCATCACGACAGCTACTACTGCTAGGTACGAGATATTCTGTGGGCACTGGGCACTGGGCACCGGACCGGGCAGCAGCTAGGATAGCTCGATGATTGCATCTACAAAGCACAGCAACTAGCTCCTAGAGCTCTTTGAACTTCCACACTGGGCATTATCCGTCAAAGTCCGAAGGGCTCAAAGAGTCAGCTATGCGGCTTGGTACAAGTAGCCTCGGGCGGGAAAAGAAACAGCCAAAGTCCTTGAGGACATCGTACATAGAAACAGTATTCGTAGGTGATGCTTCAAAGCGTCAATCCTCGTCGTTATTAATATGTGATTGATATGATTGATATGTTGCGAAATACCTGTATAAAATAAGAAATTACCCGGCCGGTCTCCTCTTTCCGCACTAATCACGTGCTGAACGAGATTAAGCCCTTTTCGAAGCAAAAGATTGAAAGAGAAACCGCCAAGGCATTAGCGCTTGCCTTAGCGTACATTATCCCCTGTCCCAAGTTCAATCCTGAAAGCCCCCAGCGTGTGTTCTACAAGTCGCAGGTAAAAGTAAAAGACCTCTGGATCTAAACCTCTTCACTTCGATAAGAAAGGCAACATTTTGGTGCAGGGACGGCAACTACTTGCGCAACTTCAACAGGAAAAAAGTCAATTATTCTCCGCAGTTTCAGCATCACCCTCTTCGTCTCCATTACCTTTGCCATCACCATCGACGAATAAACAACATCGACCGTCGAACTGTTCAACAATCCATTCGATCAACTTGATGATAATAGCGCCATCAACCTATATCAATTTAATCATTAAAGATGGCTTCAAAGGTAAGCATCGCGACGGCGATTATCCATTCCATCACTATCCCCTTTGCGTTGTTTCATTCATCTACCTCCTTTCCTTGTAGCTTCATTCATCGACCTCCTTTGATGCTCCTGGGCGTTCGAACCGCCGAAACATGAAGGATCAATTGGCTAACAATCCGCATCTAGTTTTTGAGAGAATATAAACTGGTAGTTGTAGGAGGCGGTGGTGTCGGAAAGTCGTGTTTGACAATTCAATTGATCCAAAGTCATTTCGTCGATGAATATGATCCGACAATTGAAGGTATGTTCTCTCTTCGCATTTCCATCCCAGATCGTATGCTAACCCGCTCAATTAGATTCATATCGCAAGCAATGTGTTATCGACGAAGAAGTTGCGTTGCTCGATGTCCTCGATACCGCCGGACAAGAGGAATACTCGGCAATGAGAGAACAATACATGCGAACAGGAGAGGGCTTCTTATTAGTATACAGCATCACGAGCAGACAAAGTTTCGAAGAAATCATGACCTTTCAACAACAAATTTTAAGGGTTAAGGATAAGGACTACTTCCCAATCATTGTTGTTGGTAACAAATGCGATTTGGAGGGTGAAAGACAAGTATCAAAACAACGTTCGTCAACACCTTTTACTTCATTCAATTCAATCAATTGAAAGATCACTTAAACTAATCATCTTTGTGTTTAGAGGGACAAGAACTAGCGGATAGCTTTGGATGCAAATTCATCGAGACATCGGCGAAATCACGAATCAATGTCGACAATGCCTTTTACGATCTCGTCCGCGAAATCAGACGTTACAACAAAGAGATGGCCGGATACAGCGCCGGAGGTCCAAGTGCAGCAGGAAATGGTGGACCATCAGGGAAGATGGAAGTGAGCGAGGGTGAGAAAGAAGGTGGATGCTGTGGAGGGTGTATACTTATGTAAAGGGAGGGATAAGTGGCGAGGGAAAGGGATACGTTGGCGGGCGCACATTGGGCGAAGGAAGATGTTATTCGGGACAAAAAAAGATACCACCAAGAAGGGAGTGAAGCGGGAAGGGGGAGGCGAATGGGAAACTTTGACAAAGATGGTAATATTTTGCTCCGCACACTCGGATTTCGTCTTGCGAAAACCAGGGAGCTTCTTTCGAACGAGCTCACAGGTATTTCCTCCCGTCCGAAATCCGGATGGAATTTATCGACGGAGCTACTTTTTTTTAATGATATGGGACAAAGAAAACATCATTTGTCTTGAAATTTTACCAAGTCGCGAGAAATGAAATACTTCACTTAATAACAACTCAATATTACACATCGGATGGCAAATGGAGGGGATGGAAATGATTCTACTTATTCTTTTTTTCTACTTTGGGTTTCGATATTGAAACTGACTTGTCTTTTTACCTTTCTTTTAGTTCTTTTTTCTGAATTCGTATTTATTGTTCATGTTTATTTTAAATTCTTTGGGGGTTTGTTCATACTTGCGCGAGTGTTGTGTGGTGGGAGTGGTGGGAGGAGGAGTAGTTTTGATTGGTGGTGGGAGTGGGATTGTGGGGATTGTGATGATTCGGAGAGGGAGTGGGAAGCAAAGAGGAGGGGATTCTTATGGCTGGCAGCATGATAGGATGGGATGGGATTGGATTGTATGGGTAGTATATAAGCTGGCTGTTTTTTTCCCTTTCTGGCTGGTGGGAAATGGAGGCGGAGGAGGAGAGGAGGAAGGCAGGCTGGGGGCATTATAGGATCGTTGTTGAGTTGTGTTGATTCGATTCTGCATGGTCGTGTTGGGATGCGATGGCGTGTGTATTAGAAAGCAAGTTTTTCGTTAAGTGACTGGTTTTTGGTTCTTCTTGTTTGTGTATGGTATGGGGATATGGATGATGGGGATGGAATTGAATGTATTGATTTGATTGTATTTGGATGTGGAGTTTCATTTTTGAGTGAGTGAGTGAGTGAGTGAGATTTATATGTATGATTTGGTGCTGCGATTGCGGTTGCGGTTAGATATGCGTTGAAGAGTGAAGAGCTAGGTTATCCAAGGTAAGGAGTGGAGGTAAGGTAGGGATTTGAGGAGGGGAATGGATAGGAACATAGGATGAAGATGAGAGGGGGGGAGGTTATGGTCTTGCTGTTTATCTCTGACTACATCGGGGCTGGCGAAGTGTTGCTTGCTGCCTTTTATCAGTATGCAGAGACACCGACAAGCTTGCTAGATCGTGCTTCTTCTTACCTTGTTGGATGGGGGGAGAGGATGTGGTGGCTTTACTCTAATCCGCTTGCTGGCGCTGCTGCTGCTGGGGGACTGTAGGGCTGTAGGACTAGAGGGCTCGTGAGTTTCAAGTGGGATACTTCTGCTTTATTGTGGTTTTGTTTGGTGCTATCTATGCCTGGTATTTGACTTAGTCAAGGCTTGTTTTGGGGAAGGGGGAATGGTGCTTATGTTCTGTTTATTTATGCTCGGTGTATTTGCATTTCTCACTGTGGTGCTGTCGCGGCAGGTCTCACTACTTGTCTGTTGTCTTGATTTCGTACAAATTTTTTTGGATTATTATGTGTTGATATTGTTTTGGGAAAAGGAATTAAATAACTGTCTATGCTTGGTTCGAAGAGAAGTAATGATGTTCTTTTTTTGGTTATTGGAGAAAGAAAGGAATTCTATAATTACCTATGGTTGGTTCGAAGAGAAGTATTCATGTCCTTTTTTTGGTCTTTAAGAGGTTGAAAATTGCACGATAACTTGAAATAGGAAATTTCTGCACTTACCTGTCGATGAAATACCGTTAATCTACTCTGCGCACCCCTTTCTGCACTGAAAATCGGTGTAGTCTTTACTTACCCAATACTTTTCAATACTCGATCATATCCTCATCGTCAGAAAAGGTCATGAATTCATCGAACATCAAGTCATCAACAGTCCCCTTGAATGTCGGATCATCGATCATGGACATGTATTCCTGGTAAAACTGTTCATCTACCAACATCTGTTCATCAGCAGACAGTTCATATCCGTTTGCGTCGAATGTCGGCTCATAAGGATTCCACATGGCGTCCTCGCATGTCTGGTGATGGGTCGGGTTGTTCATCTCCAGCTGCGCATTTCCAGTCATCAGCTCTGCATTTCCATCTACACATAGATGGCTAGCATCATTTACGATGCAGGGTCCGCATGGCCGTTCGCCGTCGCAGATTTGGCAGTTGTTCTGGCAGAGACTGCACGGTAGGGGTTCCACTGGCGCTTGGGTTTGGACAGATACGTCTTCTAGGAGTTGCGGCTCTGAGGGCTGTTCATCCATTGGATCAACTTCCATCTCTACGCCTGAATCAACTTCCATTCCTGCGCTTGAATCAACTTCCATTTCCGCGTTTGGAACTCGAACTGATCTTGATCTTTGAACAATGGGTTGATTCTCACAAGGGATATCCTTATTGGAACACCTTGTGCAAGGCTTGGTGGTGGTCTCCTCTCTGAGACTGCACGTTCTTTTCAGTCGAGCGCACTCCTTGCATCTCCGTGGCGGGCGGCCGCCTTCGGGGTACAAACGCGGGGTCCCGGGGGTAACCTGTGGTTGTGGTATATCCTCGTCACTACTGTCTTCCGGTTCCTGCGGCGTCTTCGGTCTAATCAGTCCACTCTGCGCTGCGAAGATTCTTGCATCCCGCAACGCACGTTCTCTCTTATGAGCATTACTTTTTACACGCGCAGCCTTATCCGCTCTGTACTTTTCCACGTAGGAAGCGTCATAGTTACGATGTTTAGGATTCATTTTCTGCTGATGTAATCGCAAATCTTTTTGGTACTGGCTGAAGGCTACCTTGCGCACTTGCATCTGCGCGTTGTGGCTGTCAGGTTCAAGATCCCGGTCTGCTGCTGGCAAGGGAATTGCACGGCGGGCTTCGTGTAGATTGCTGCCCTTGACACCCATGAAGCTACGAGCGAAGATCGCGCGCTTGAGCCACGCTTGTTTGCTTTCTTGCGGCTTCTGGGGCCCGTCATCTATGTGGAGGTTTAGAAAAGCATTGGTAACAACGTTCTTTCCGAACTTATATACAAGTTTATGGGTGTCATTGCCCTGAACTGGCCTTGCGGACGGCTTGTGGCTCTTCGAGCGAAGACTGTAATTGCTCACAACGACTTCCTTGGTGCGGGCCATCGTGTTGATATTAAAGCTTTGGATGAGTGTATGCTGGTTTGGTTAGTTTAGGTAAGTTACTTCTGCTACTTGGAACTGCGACTCTGGGTTTGAAGATCAAGTTGCTTCTGTTACTGGAACTGCGACTTTGGATTTGGATACCAAGTTACTCGCAAGAACGACTTCTGATAATCATCGAAAAATGCGTTGTCAAGACTTTGTTACGACCTTATTTTGGAAACTGTTTAGGGTCAAAGGGAGGAGGGTGGAGATTATTGTTTGGAACATTTTGATCAAAGGATGAGAAGTGAAGAAAGAGGCGTTGTGAAGTTTGGATACGACTGGGACTTGAACATGGATAGGCTTTCATAATGTTTTCTTGCCCTCATGTACATGCTTCATACACAGTGTGTGTCTTCTTCAGACACCAAAGCACAACTTGATCATCAAATTGCCTCTTGCTGCTACCTACTCGAGTGGCTAACAAAGGCTCTTTCTTTGCTACAAGCAGTAATTGAACAATGCACTTCTTCAATAAAGCTTCCTTTGTGGATGTCTTTCTTCCACCTGCAAAGGCTACTAGCAACGCTTGTTACCAGTTTCTTTGTACTGTAGAGCTGAGGACATACACCTCTCACATCTGCGTGGTGCCAGAGCTGAATAGAGCAGTCATTAATCAATGGAATAATAACATGACGAAATAGAATAGCCAGGGAGGGGAGGCGAAAGGAGGTGATTCGGCTGGGTGGATGGCTAAAAGACAGCGTTCATGGAAAATAGTCTCCAATCTGCTTGCAATTGCGTTGCTTGATAACATACTCCGAGAACAGTCGACATAGTATTCTAAGCATCGTGAGAATCTGATTGAGGTGTGTTTTGGTTTCCTGCAAAATTTGCTGCAGCTCACTGCCCATACAACACTAACTTGACGCCATTCCGGCTTATCTCCGAAATGTGGGGTACGTACCGTATCAACGGGCGAGCTTCATAGCTATGAACCCCCACCTCAGGTCCCCCTCTTCTATTACTTACCCTTCTCCTCATCTGTTATCAATACCTTCCTTCTTCCCGTCCATCACCACGCATGCACTTCCCTCGCTCGCCACTCCTCCATCTACGAACCCTCTCCAGATTCCGACTTCAATCGCAATCGCACAAACCATCTCTCTCGCACTTCCTCCTCCCCAACGCGCAGATCTTCACCAATCCCTCCATCCACGCCCGCGCAATGTCGTCCGCTATGGCTCGTCGTCTCGAAGGAAAAACCATTCTTATAACTGGTGCGTCATCCGGAATTGGACGCAGCACTGCTCTCGAATTCGCGCGCACGGCGCCCAAAGATCTGAGATTAATTCTCACTGCGCGACGAATTGATACCCTGGAGGAAGTCAAGAAGGATATTCAGAAGGAATGTGGGGATGGAGTGAAGGTGCTTTGCGTTAAGCTTGATGTTAGTTCGCCGGAGGAGGTGAGAGGGTTCGTGCCAGGTTTAGGGGAGGAATGGAAGGAGATTGATGTGCTGGTTAATAATGCGTATGTCTTCCTTTTCCTTGAGGTCACTTTTCACAAACCAATGCCCTCGATGAGCTCCGGAAAAATAGCAATGCTAACGAAATGTGAAACAGAGGTCTGGTCAAAGGTGTAGCCCAAGCCCCAAATATCGCTGAAGAAGATATCAACATCATGTTCGCAACAAATGTAACCGGGTTGATCAACATGACACAAGCGGTCCTACCGGTTTTCAAGGCGAGACCAGATGGGGGAAAAGGTGATGTTATCAATGTGGGCAGTATCGCCGGGAGAGAACCATACCAGGGTGGCAGTATATATTGTGCAACGAAGGCTGCTATCAGGAGTTTTGGAGACTCTTTGAGAAGGTTAGTCGTTCATTTTGAAGTCTGGGGATGGCTGCTGCAACCTGCTACCCTCGCATAGTTCTGGGTTTCTGATCTGAGGGACCTTGCTGACGCATAATCTGCATAGGGAATTGATTGCAACGAGAATCAGGGTCATGGAGATTGATCCTGGACAAGTAGAGACTGAATTCTCGGTTGTCAGATTCTATGGTGACAAGGCGAAAGCAGATGCTGTTTATGCGTAAGTTATCTCCGTATGGACTCAATTTCGCCGAAGCCTTACTGATACCTAATCCTAGTGGATGTGAACCATTAACTCCAGATGACATTGCCGAAGTCATTGTCTTCGCTGCAGGAAGAAGAGAAAATGTGGTCATTGCTGATACATTGATTTTCCCAAATCATCAGGTATGTTTGAAATGGTTCTTTTGGTATGGGTATGGGAACTAATGAGAGCAGGCTGCTGCTACGGTTATGCATAAGAAATCATAGATTATAGACTAATGAGAGACCAATCTTAGGCAGGAACTGGAGGGGCGTTGTACAAAAAGTCTTGATGGGCGGGCGATTGATGATAGACGCATATATGAGTATGGAAGGGTAGGAAGGAATGTGATGAACATAGATGACCAACAAGAAACGGTTGGAGTATATACTAAGAGCTGGGATGGTGAATATAACGTCTGTTCATACTTGAGTGCAACTGCTACTACCTGCTGTAGTGCAGCTATTCACATTAGCACTAACTCGTCCTCTTTGTACTAACTATTTGGTTCCTGGAACAGCCAATAGGCAGTTCAACCTTTTTCAGTACTCCCGTCATACATCATCCTCAATGACTCAACTCTCTATTTACATAGTAAAGACAAAAGTATAACCAGATCAGTTCCTAGTGATCGTGAGAGACCCGGAAATCAAGAAGAAAAAAACCAAAATAAAAGGTCGTACCCGGGCTCGAACCGGGGACTCGAGAACTTTTCATACTTGCAAACGCAAGTGATCAAAATCTCACGTGCTAACCGCTACACTATACAACCGATGGGTGATTTTGTTCTTAGAACTGATCGATTGCACAAAGGTCTTATTTCGTTTTATATAGATAATGAGTCATTGACGGGAGAAGAAACTAAATGTGGATTTTTGGTGCAAGAGGTGGGTTGGTGAATAAGCGAGGGTTTGGTGGGCAAGGATTGGTGGTCGAGACGGGATGAGATAGATGGAGCTTCGATCTTAGAACTTGGCTGTTAGAAGAAGGGCGAAGAGTCAGTTCTTTGATACGTGATATAAAGGCAGTATATGATTGGTGGATTGCGAACATGCTTTCTTTCTTTTCGAAAGGAGACACCAACGTGCACTAAGCGAGATACCCCTATGCCGAACTGTCAGCCATTTCCAGATCGGAAGAACACATTCGCTCACTTGATGGTTGTGCAAGTGTTCTCAATTCAGACCGTACGAGATCAGTTCGAACTTAACAACATGCCTACTTATTTAGCCGGATTGCGTCTGTCTGCATCCGCTTGCACAATCACATGATACTACATCATGAGTGCGGGGCAGCTACAATCTCCGAGGCCCGATTTTGACTTCTCTGCGGAAAAACTTATCCTGTACTCTATCTACGAAGTATATCTTCCTTTTCGTTGGGAAGTCATTGATATCCATCCTCTACCTAGCACAATGCACAGCAAACAATAATTCTATCGGACCGAAGACCGTAGGCCAGGACTTACGATTCTTGCGTCTGCAATCCGAGCAAGCCACAAAGTTCGCAGAGCATTTTGTCCCTCGGCGCAATCCTTGCGGCTTTGTATCCTAAAGTAAATATCTAGGTACGGCCGGTGGATGAAGCTAATGTAGGTACTTACTTTACGTACAGTAGTAGTGTGTTGGACGTACTGCAAAAGAATGGAGAAATTGTATTTATTCCCCGCCTTTGTATCCCCCGCATAAATAATCGGCCCGTTCATTGTAGACCTTTTGCGCTTCAAAGTCCGGGGAAATTTGTGGAGGCGTTGGACCAATCATTTGGTTGTGTTGTGTACTTGGAAAGGGGGAATTTGATGGTATATATATTGCTGTGCTGCTGTTGAGATCGAGTCCTAAGCACCTGTTGTTACTCTTTATTTTCTAGGTGATACTCGACATTCTATTCATCATGATTCTCGGTTCTGCTGCTGCCGTTCTTTGTTTGCTGTGCTCTCCGGGTCTCGCGGCATCAACGAAGAATTGGCCAACTGGTAATGGGAATTCTTCTCTAAATGCCTTCATCACGGTGAAAAAGAAGATTGCTTTACAAGGTGTTCTGAATAACATCGGTCCTGATGGATCGAAAGTTGCTGGAGCAGGAAATTATGTTGTGGCAAGTCCATCGAAAGTTGACCCAGATTGTGAGACATTCTCCATTATTTCATCTCCTAGGTGATACTAATCAGTCTCAGATTTCTACACCTGGACCAGAGACTCGGCACTTACCCTGAAGATGATCATTGATGAGTTCATCTTTGGCAACTCTGCTCTTCAACCACAAATCGAAAAATACGTCAAAGCACAGGCAATTCTCCAGACCGTCTCAAACCCCTCTGGTACCTTCCTCCCAAATGGTCTCGGTCTCGGAGAACCGAAATACCAAGTTGACGGAACTCGATTCAACGGTGCTTGGGGTCGACCTCAACGTGATGGTCCAGCTCTTCGTGCTATTGCTCTCATGTCCTACAGCAAATGGTTGATAAGCCACGGTCAATCTAAAAGAGCTAAGACCGTCATCTGGCCCATTATTTCTAATGATCTCTCGTATGTTGGGCAATACTGGAATCAAACAGGTTACGATCTTTGGGAAGAAGTTCTTGGGTCGAGTTTCTTCACGATTCAAAACCAACACCGCTCATTAGTCGAAGGAGCAGCTCTTGCTCGCCAACTGGGTGTTAAATGTACAGGATGCGACCAAGTACCTGAGCTTTTGTGCTTTTTGCAGAGTTTCTGGAATGGCCAGTACATTGATTCGAATATAAATGTAAATGAGGGACGAACAGGATTGGATGGAAACTCTATCCTTGGGTCTATTGCAGTCTTTGACGTGGATGCATCTTGTGATAGTCCAAACTTGCAACCTTGTAGTAGCAAGGCGTTGGCAAATTTCAGGACTCTGATGAATAGCTTCAGAAGTGCTTATGTAATCAATGCAGGGGTTGCAAATAATTCGGGAGTTGCAGTGGGAAGGTATGTGGAGGATACTTATCAGGGTGGAAATCCATGGTATGATCTTCCTCCAAGCTAAATGACTAAAGCTAACTAAACAGGTATCTTATCACAACCGGAGCTGCAGAGTTCTTGTACGATGCCGTCGCACAATGGAAATCCCATCGCTCCATTGCCGTGGACAGCACCTCTATCACCTTCTTCCGTGACCTCTACCCATCAATCAAAGCTCAACGCTACAACAGCAACTCCCCAGAATTCACTCGCATCACCAACGCTGTAACAGCCTACGCCGACTCTTTCGTCTCCATCGCCGAAAAATACACACCTGCCGATGGCTCACTTGCCGAACAATTCGACCGCAACACTGGCGCTCCCCTCTCCGCCGTAGACCTAACCTGGAGCTATGCTGCCTTCGTAACTATGTCCCAACGTCGAGCCGGCCAATATCCCTACAGCTGGACCAGCAACTCCGCCACCACACCCCCCGCAACCTGCGCCGCCTCCTCCATACCCGGCGTCTACTCTCCCGCCACCGCAGCCGGCGCCCCCAACGTAACCACTAGCTGTCAAATCGCCGTGCAATTCAACGTCAACGCATCGACGTATTTCGGCGAAAACATCTACGTCATCGGGTCGACGGACGATTTGGGAGCGTGGAATATCGATAATGCGCTGCCGATGAATGCGGGGAAGTATACGTCGGAGAGGCCGCTGTGGTATGTCGATGCGATGTTGACGGCGGGGGAGACGGTGAGTTATAAGTTTGTGAGAGAGGAGAATTGTGGACAGGCGCCGATTTATGAGAGTGGGAATCGTACGGTTACGGTCCCGGCTTGTGGGTATAATGGCACGGTGGTGGTGGAG
>LLKJ01000350.1:0-15770 GCA_002242865.1 Clarireedia sp. CPB17
AGAATTGGAGAATTGGAGAATGGGTGAATTGGTGAATGGATGAATTGGTGATATGATGTGGTGTTGGTGTGGGAGATATGATGGGGTCTGGAGTGTTTGGATCGAGGTGAATTGTTTGGATGGAGATGGAAGGGAGAGGAGGGGAGTATAGGGCGATTTGGGGTGCAGTGGATGGGAGGGGGAGAGAGGATAAGAGAAGGTGAGTATGAGGCGCTCTGGATGGATGCAGTGGATGAGGGAGTTTTGGCATCGCTCAGGTTGAAGTTGGTGCTGGGAGTTTGTTGGTGTGGTGTGGGATTGGGATGGGGAGTTGAGATGAGGAGCGGGAGTGAGAAATGAGAGTGAGAGAGCTTGGTCTGGGTCTGGGTCTGGGTCTGGGCAGTAGGGGAGAGATGTGACGAGTGTGAGTGGAGATTCACATGAAGAAGGTATATACAGCCTTTACATGAGCATTCCAATCACCTCTAAGCACTCTAACTCAACGCTGCCAAAGCTACCCTTCCCGAACATATCAAGAAGACACAAACAGATGCTACCCATATACAGGGAAGTGGTGTTCATGGTAGGAATAGTATAAAGCAGCTACGTCTAGAGGTTTCTTCCTGGATAGCTTGTCGTATGAGCAATTTCATCATCATTACTAGTTGTCTTAGTTGATATTGGACAATTATATTGGCTTCTGGTGGCTTCACCGATGGTTGTCTTAGGTGATCGAGGATAACTATATTTGCTCTTTGGGATTCTATATTGTTATGAGGGTTTTGATATTGATATTACGTTGGTTGGCTGATGGTGGATAGGTGGTTAGACGAAGGGGAAGGGAGGGTTGGGCTGAGGGTTGGGCTGAGAGAGAGGGGCGTGGGATGAGTGGTAGGCATTGGTAGGGCAAGTCAGGCTTTGATAGCGGAGAGTGAGGGTGGAGTGAACGGTGAGAGAGAGTCACGAAGCATGATTATCACGTATATACAAGTGCGGGCAATGTTTCACCTATCTACTCAGATCCGCAGGGACATGATATAATATGATAAAGGATTGGTTCAGAATGGGATGCAATCCGAGAGATTGAGCTAGTATGTTGGTTTGTGTTGTGTAGAGGGCGGGTGGGCGAAGGACTGATCCTTTCGCGAGCGAGCGGGCGTCTCATCCTTCCCGCGCGAAAGGGATTGGGGTTGGGATTGTCTTGGGATTATGTTATACCTCATCCTTTCCGCGCGAAAGAATTGATATTGAGGTTCGTTTTGGGTTACGTTAGACTGAGTGGGGGATGAGCGAGTGGAGATAGATGTGTGTTGTGGAATTGGCTAGGATGGTATGGGATGGTTATTTGGTACTTGAACGAAACGGATGCGATCCGCGATAGAGACGGCGTGGATAGAGAAAGGGGGGCGATCAGACCTCGGAAGGAGATGCGATGGACGGTACGGTATTTATCCCTCCGCGATCGCTCGCTCGCTGACGGGGTGATAGAGAAATAGGGGGTCGTGCGTGTGATTGTTTACTTTGTTCGGTATGCGATAGTGCATACAATAGTCGATGAGGATAATAAGTCTTTGCGCTCACATGTAGACACATGCATGTGGTATGGTATTACATGAGATGATATGATCTGGGGTAAATAGACGGAAGAGAAAGGGGACGCGCTTTGACATTTCTACCTACGTAGGTAGCTTGAAGTAGGGCGGGTGGTAAGCTATGAAACCGCGTAACGATATTGGGCTAATACAGGGCGAGGCGACGCGACGCATGTACGGTGAGGCGGCTACCGTGGGCGACAAAGAACTGGTATGACACATGTGAATAATAAGGTGTATAGTCAGCTTAACTAGTTTTCTGAAAGGGTTCGGACGATGTGGGGTGATGTGATCAAGCGATGTGATTGATGTCGACTGCGACGACTTTCGTACGAGAGTTGTACTGGTGTCGATCTAGACTGCCTGAAACCTCTAGCAGAGAAGAACCCGAAGTTCACGAACCCAACAGATGAACACGTTCTAATCGAGTGGTCCGGGCTATCATGTCCGATTGTTTGTGATCAAGAAAAGAAGACAATACGACTCCATGCCACCATGGTAGTTGTGTGATCTTCACCAGGAACAGATCGATAGTGGATAATGAAGCTTGAATTTAGCCGCCGAGGCAGGATACCGGAGGGATGGTACACACTAGGTACAGGTAGATGGTTTGTATGATTTGATCGACTGGAGAGATTTTGCATATGGGGATGGAGGGATTTGCATTGGGGGTGTAATTGTCTCGCAAAAAGAATTAGATAGGAATAGGGATAGACGTATGTGTGTTAGAATTAAGGAAAAGAGATGAGATTGAGATGAAGTTGGAAATGAAGGGCAAAGATAAGGAGGGGAAGGTTACATGATATGGTGGTAGCGGTGGGAGGCTTGTGTTTGTAATATGGTACTTGTGAATATGAAACACATGAAGGAATAGATTTGGGGACGATGGGAAGGAAAGGAAAGCAAAGAGATGAGATGAGAAGGAGCTTTGATTAAAGATACGAAGATATCGTAAACGGTCGAAAAAGGATACATTGAAGGCTGTACATCTGTGCTGAAAATTTCTTCATATAGGACCAAGAGGAGAAACAGACAGGCAAGCAAGGTATGACGATGACTGAATCCAAATGTGTGTAAGTGATGAGCCACTTTGTATACCACTCAAATTTATTAATGGAACTCTCCACTCTCCCACACAGAACATATGTCGTAGACTCGTAGATACATATAGCGTATGTATGTTCGTGCATGAGCAGCCACAAGGTAGATGCTGTAGTCACCTATTCCGTACCTGTATTTGTATTACCACATGGCGGACGAACGGTGAAGGAGCTCGACTGTTCCATCGACTGTTCGATCATCTTTTCTCAGGCACCACTCGAGAAGGACAAAAAGCGAGCGATGGTGATGCCAAGTCCCTTTTCCATCTCTATCACATCGCCATCGTGATGGTAGTTCCAGTAGGAAAAGATGGGGCACATCCAACCCAGCCGGCAGGCACATGCGACGTACCATTTGGGACATAAGGAGGAAATATTGAAAGTCCGAGTGTTACTAGAAATACCCTGGGAGGAGACCCGACCGGCGCCGTTGAGGTTGTATTGCATGCATGCTATATGCTAATCTTTATGCGTATCATTCCCTGTCTGGGTCTGGTTCCTGTCCGTTTCATAGATATATATTTGGACCGTACGAAGTACTTCGTTCCTGAGAGAGGCAGTACCGTGCGAAAATACTAACAATGGGGGCTGTTGGAGACGGAAAGGATTTTTGCGCGCAGCAAAAGGTAAGACTTACGAAAGTACTTCCGTACAGCTTCCTTCTTGATGTAGGTAAGAAAACCTATGCAGCTCGTGCGGTAGCGCAACCAAACCAACGCACTGTGCCTGTGGAGAGCGACGGGGGGGGGCATCTGAATTGACTTTCATGTCGTACATGAAAAGTTGGGGAATTCAATGTAATGTTGTATGTCTGTTGGTGGTGCGGTTCCTGCTTGACGATAATTCGAGGATGGCATTTCGGCTGACAACCTATTGGAAGTCTCCAGCCAGGTTCATGTATTGCAATTTGTACTATCCCATGTATGTCATGGCGATAATGATAAGAGAAACATATGAGGGGAAAAGGGCCATTTTCATTCAATCACACCTGAGCATCAAATGGATTAGGGAGTCTCATCATAAGTCCCACAATTGTTGTCACAATGTTGTCACAATGTTATTGTAAGCATAATTGGTGAAAACGACATCTCGAGTTCTGCTTTCCGATTGACGGAACAGAGTCGAGAACCTGGGAGATTCGCATGTCGGAGGAGAAAGTGCCTCGGACAGGAGACAAATCAGAGAGGACATCACATACATTACCGTAACTTTAATGCAACAGTTGGTCGAATGTGAATACTACATTGAGAGTTTCTGGCCAGACGGAGTGCGCGACACTTGAAAACTTTTCTCGTCAATCACTCTATCACTCTCTTGTGCTTCATATTGGACCGAGTCTAGATAGCCTGACTGTTTTGTGATGTAAGATGCTCGATGCAAAGCAACCAGGAAAGCTATATTTGACTGGGTTTGCACGGGCGAAGAGCAGGTCTTCGTTACCGTTTCTTACTGAAGCCCGAACGCCACCTTTTCCAACACTCTTAGATAATGGCCCTTCTTCAACGCAGGGGAAGGGGAAGGAAGTAGAACGGGGAAAGGGAAGCGACGGTTTAAATATCCATGTCCGTTCGCCATCCGACGAATCTGACATTACTGTATTTCGACATTGATAGTCAACGTCCATCCGGAACTCGGTCTCCTCGGCTCCTAGATTAAGAAATGGCTGATCATTGAGCAATCGGGGAATATACAACATGCAACGAGAAGCGGATGATATTAGCAGTAACTGAATGTGGGAAGAGGAGTGAGTATTGGAAGTTGGAAGGAAACGGGGAAACGTCGATTGATATGTACAAGGGATTTGCCCCATGATGGAGCAAAGCCGGCGGTCATAGGTACCGGTGGTAGTCTTACCTTCCGTAGTAGCACGCACACTGAAGTCACCATTCACAGGGAGGTTGTTGGCGCTGAGATGATCAGACGGAAGAAAAGCGAGTAGCACGACTACGGCCAAATCCTCTGGCTGCTCTGTCTTGAGTCTTGACCTGTTCCTCTGCCCTTTTATGTTGATTGTCAGCGCCGGGCAAGCTCGCAGCTGATCAATCATCTCGACGACTACTCGAGAAAGAACAATGGCATTGTGGAAGAGAGAGCCCCGTAGTTATCCCTGTGGCGCCTTGAGCAAGTTGAGTCCCCCATGGTCTTTACCCAGTGCTGGGGGCTGATAGGCTGGGGCAGCGATAGAATATGATTGATTGTGCATGGAGCTAAGAATGATCCCGTACAAGGTTGGCCAATAATAGCGGGTATGTGCCTTTTTCCCTCGCGAGCACTTGAGCACAAGGAGGCCTTGGTGCGAAATGTGGGATAATGTGGGAGACAGTGCACGAATGGCGTGGCAGAGGACAAGGGCTTTCGTCAAGGGACCATCTTAACAATTTTAGCGTCAACGTTCACTGGCGGATAAGCGACGGCAACCTGGCCCTTTTCGCTATTTTGCTACCTTTTGCGGCCGATTCTACCCTTCCTAGCTGGCTTGGCCCCTCCGAGCTATTTTCCCCATGCAACCTCAACCTGCCATCGACCACACTCCACCACCACTCATCGCTCAAGGCCCAGCACTCCACGAATACACACCCTCGTCCTGCGTGATTGCTGTTGTTCGGAGAACTTTCATCCACTGCCTATACAGTCCTATCGACGAAATTCACAGCCTCTCTGGGAATAGACAGCTATTCATGATTCGTCTCACTACGCCGCAAGGGACAGTCAGCGGAGACAAACAAGTCACGCAGAGTCATGCTTTGTACCGAATACTGCCACTATGCCGAGATATCTTAATCTGTTCGCTGTACAATGGGGCAATTGGGCGAATTTGGGTCTCTCCAAAGCATCCAATTAATGTATCAAACACATCTGTCACTCAATCTCTACTTTATTGAACCTGGCCAGTGGAATTACCTTCGCCTTTCCCCTCTTCTGCTCGAGTATCTCTACCAATGATTACCAATTATCGCCAACTATCTCGGCTTCCCTTTTTCAAATACGAATTATTCCTTGCTCCCCTTGACACAAATCTTAGAGCGCGCCTGGTCTCCTCCATTCGCCTTCTTCAAGAAACGCATCGTGCAAGTCGACAGGTATAGCTCCACTCTCTGGTGATTGGCGATATTTGTGGTCCGGCCGGCTCGCTCGTCACCCAACCCATGAGCCCATCACAACACAGATCACACCTCACACCTGCGAAGTTTTTATCGGTGCGCTTGTCAGATGAAAATCCGCAATCCGCAATCCGCAGGCCGAAAGGGTAGCCAGATATTACACCGACCTTCGTAGACAGGACTTTCGTACGAGCACGCCCTCGCACTCGAATAAGCCCCGGCACAAATAGATAGTCGCAGATTCACGGACGATTGATCATTGATGGCATGTAATCCATGCCCTACGCAGCCCTCTCCCCTGCGACAACTGACAGGGGCGCTCCTTAAGCGGTATGCACCTGGTGCAGTAGCTGTCCTATCTTGAGCTCTTGTTTGGTGCTGGATACATATGAGCCGGTCCGCAACCGCATCAAGATCCCATGGTTCGGCTGGAGAGAGTGCAAATCTAATTTTGTCTCCGCATTATCCACTGATTCAAGAGGCCTTTTATTAGCCGCTCTACAACGCTGCTCGGACTTAGTACCCAATGCTATATCCATATACGGTATTGCGGTTCCCTCTCTGGGCCCAAATTTCAGACTTTTTTGCCTTCGATCTTTTCATCTCTTCTTATAGCGTGTTACGATCTTCGCTGGCCCCTCTGGACCCCCGATACAAGCGCCCTATCTACCGTCTTGCGATTCTGTTGGTTCGAGACGTATGACCAGCATCTCGTTAGTGTATTGATGTCTTGTAGCTGCCTCTTGAAGTACTCATTCCGAATATATTCTCCTCCTCGATTGTTGCACTTCAACGCTCTTCTCCTTTTCCTTCTTTCCTCTTCCCTCTTCGCGATCATTGTATAAAGAAATAGTAGAAACAGTCCACTTCAGGGTACACAACCACGCATCACAGTCGTTCAGCGCAGCACAGCAGCAGACGCCGCTCCTCCATTCGGTAGCTAGAACCCTCCAGATCTAAATTTTTACCGCTCGCCATTGAGAATTCCCATGGGACACCCGCGATAGAATTGGGCGTGGATAGTGATAGCCCTCTGCACAGCAGAAAGCACTGCAGGCTGCGATATTGAAAAGGCGCCTAGGATATAGCTGACATATCTGTAAGTGACATTCTCTGTTCTCGATATGCAGGATGCATTGGAGCTCCAGTTTCTCCGGAATCCGTGTGTTCATGTAGCCATCCTCCAGATAGATATACTCATGCAGCAGTCCGACTAACTATTCCGACGCTGGGACCATAGACATCAAGGTTATCACTATCATGTCAGTTTCCAGAAACCACTCGATTCCAATAAGATCTGGTCATTCCTCGAAAGGAACAGGGACAACACTGCCGGAAGTCAGCATGGCGACGGATTTGGTAGCACGCGATTTCGAACCATGTGCTGCAACGGCGTCGATGTTCTTGTATGTGCAAGGGACTACGGTTGTGTGCGCTCATCACGATACCCTTAAAATTGAAAGACGGTTTTCGAGACATACGGAAGAAATACAATTGCTTGCGGTGGACAATGTCAGCGAGAGAGGGGCCGGAAGACTAGTTGTGACTTATGATGCCAGTCAGACTGCGATTGTGTGGGATTGTATGACGGGAGATGAAGTAGCAAGGTTTGCGTCTTATGAAAATCTTACGGTGGCAGCTTGGATGCGCAATGGCAACGTTGCGTTTGGTGAGTACGGCTATTGCAAGTTTTAATGTTTTTTTGCTGAAGGTTTCCAGGAAATGCTCAAGGAAATGTCATTCTTTTTGAGCCCACCACATCAGAGCACATATCTGCGAGGACTATAGACCAGATTCCAATCACAGCTCTGGCTCCTGCAGCAGACTGTAGAACTTATGCTATTGGGTAGGAGAATCCTCACCTTTTTCTGAATTCGAGTTTTCAGCTAACTTGGTCCAGATTCTCCAATGGCTCCTTATTGATTGCAGCATTACAACCAAGATTCATTATTCTACACCACTTGACTACATCGCGAGGACCATCACCGATTGTTACCTTGTCGTGGCATGCTTCGTCGTCTCGCCAAAAGTCAGATATGTTGGCTTCTCAAACTAATGATGGAGATCTTCGAGTTTGGAGTATCGCAAAATCGCCTACAAGCAATGACACAGCCAAAGTTGTCCGAGTTTTGAAACGGTCAGATAACTTTGAGCCGGGTCCAAACTGGCTTGGTTGGTCCAAAAACGGCCGTATCATCCAATACTCTGAAGGGTAAGTGACTCCTGTCTTTCCCGTTGCCCCACATACATGTATCATTTCGCCGCGCGCTTAGCAACAAGTGCTTACACAAGTCATAGGGAGACTTCGTCATGGGATGTTCGAACAAAGAATGTCACTTTCGAAAAGGTTCCTACTTTGGACCATGTACGAGGTTTAGCAGTCTATGGGCCAGGGGCCACCCTGTTCACTCTTGGTCCCAACAATACTGTTCAGCAATATGATCTCAACTCCCCATCACAGATGGTGGCGAATGTGCAGCATCCAGCCAATCTGCTTCCGCCATCGCCACCTGTCTCAATCGAGGAGCAAAAGCAGCAACAGGCCCAGGCCGCTATCGTAGAGATCTCGGCTGTACCGATCAATATCGACATTTCTGAAAGTGACTCAGATCATATGTCACCACTTGCTAGAATAGCCCGTCGCGGTGATGAAATGGAACAACAATTACGTGTGGAGGCTAATGAGCCTAACCGAGCCGATACGTTGTCTCCCGTATCGTCAAGGAGTCGGACTTCCACCTCGACGAGGTCGTCAAACGACTCCGGACAACATGCTTGCCACCACGGAAAGCATTCCTCGGGTATGTCTGTCACATCCCATGGTGCCATGAGTGAGGCGACCACCATGTCGTTTGGATCATCAATCCGTACTGGTACCCGGGAGCCGTCAATAGCCTCCAGTCGTGGAAGCTATGCTGTGAGCGCAACAGGCTCTGCTACCTCTCATAGATCGCGACAAAGAGGGTCTCGACTCAGGCGTGAAGTTCTTCGAAGTCCAGACGATCACGGAGAAGTCAGTGAACTCTTCAAGTTTACCAAGTCTAGATTAAGTGATATTCCTTACCGCCCACTACAGGTTCCGGGAAATGAGCGCCTTACAAATGATGATCTTCGAACCCAGATGCTTAGTACGATTTTTGGCTGGGATGGAGAGGCTGATGGACTTATCCGCGACGAGATGAACCGACACCCTCTCGGCTCCATGGGTAGGGTTCTCCTTGCGAAATGGATCGGTGAGGTTGACATCGATATCATGAATACAAGCTCCGAATCAATGACCTCTTCGGATTGGATGCTCCTTGCTATCAGTGGAATTGGTGGCTCTGCTTCTCAAACAAAGATAGCTAGAGCCTATGTCCAACGTCTCCTCGAAAAAGGAGACGTGCACACAGCAGCTACGATCTTGATCGGTATGGGTGATCATAACGATGCGATAGAAATATATGTCTCCCACAAGCGGTTTACAGAAGCCTTGATCTTGACTTGTCATGTCTTCCCATCTGACTGGTCGAGGCAAGCTGGATTGATTAGAAAATGGGGTGAATGGGCCGTTCAGCATGGTCAGCAACAATTAGCCATCCGTTGCTTCTCGTGCACAGCAGCTGAGTCGACAGAGCCATGGACATCACCATCTGCCCAAGCAGCTACGTTCACAAACATGCACAGTCAAAGCATTCCCGAACTCCTAAGCCCACCTTTATCTCCACCAAGTCACAGGGGTCCTCAACGCAGCATTGCAAAGACATCAGCTCTGAAATTGATTACAGCTTTTGGCGACAAGCAACAAAGATCCAAGTTCTTCGGTATGGGAGATGATGACCTCACCCCACTCGGCACTGGGCCAACCCCCATCGAGGAATCTGCCATTTCTCCAGGCGGCGATACAGCAAATACCGCTTTTCTCAGACCTGGACGTCGCAGCGCTTATCACACTCCCGCCTCCGCACGGACAGCTACCCCTGGCGGTTTCTCACGGCGTCGCCTTCCATCGATTGGTGAGACACCTAACGATGTTATCCCTCGCGTTAAATTAGAGCCGCTCAACCCACCTACTCCGGCGGACTCAGGATCGGATAGGGAACGATCCTTGAGAAATGCACAGGAACCTACACAAGAAAAGGAACAGGAAGAGCACCCAGAGACGATGCAATTGAGCTCAGCAACTTATACCCCAATTTCTAAGTCCAGGCCAGCGCTACCCATGACACAGAAAAAGATTTCGAATCCCTTACCATCGCCTTCTCCGGAATCGTTCACCGCCGTCAAACAAGAATCTCGGGCTAGAAATGGATCGCGACACCGAAAGCCGGATGGACTGCAGATTCAATGGCCACCAATGGAATCAATCATCACAGGTGATTATATGACAACCCCAGAACAAACTGGTGATTCCCGCCTACCGACTAATATTTCACTTAACGATACGTTGAATTCCGCAGCATCATTCTCAGCTGCTTCAGTATCAGCTTCCAGTCACGCTCGCAGTCCTCTGACTAGCGAAAGGAGCTATAGAAGTAATGCAAGCCCGGTAGTCACTGGCAGGAGTATTGATCAATACATCAGCAGCCTAGACTCTGCACAATACCACCAGCCAAAACAACGTAGCAGACAAGCGAGCCAGGATAGATCTGGAAGAGCGCGTAGCAGTAGCAGGAAGCCGAGAGCTCGAGAGCCATCAGAGGACCGAGGAAGGAGCGTCAATCAATATATCAAGCCTGCCAAACGGTCGCCAACTTCCCCCATTCCGATGTCACCTGAGGATCTCAGAGATCTAGGCGCTACAGTGTCCGATGAAGAATTTCTTGCTGCAGTAGCTGAGGATAAGCCACCCAAGCTTGAAGTCCGGACCACTCGACAGGCGAGTCAGATGCGACGACAATCACCAGAACCCGCTACTGCGACTCGTACCAAGATGGGTGGCAAATCATCCAGTCGTGCTCCTAGTCGCAGTGGCAGTCGCCGTCCAGCCAGTCCAGATACGAGATTTGGCGGCAGAGACGCAAGAGGCCGGAGTGCAGGTCGTTCGGGTTCAGCCATACGCTCGCCATCATCACCTCTACCCTTCTCACCACAAGCGCAATTTTACCAGGAAGACTACGAAGATCTTAAGGACCTCAGAGAGGCAAAAAGACAACAGCTCGAATTTCGAGAGAGGACGAAAGTAAGGAGTACGAGTCGAGTTGGAGAGCGTGGCACAAGTGCTGTTCGGGCTAGCTCTCCCGATGGCAGACGTCGCAACAGGTCGACAAGCCGCAGGCCTATGGAAAATCGCGGACCAACATATGGAGGTGCGGAAACGAATGAGACTCACTCACGATCCAACTCTGAGCAACAACGCAGTGGTCTGGGCCAACAGCAACTAGATGAGCGAGCATGGAAAAGAGAACAGGCTGCGCGTGAACTGGAAGAGAGACGCAAGTCTTTAGCCCAAAGACCATTGGCCCCACCCATCATTCATCCTGAGGAAATCGCCGGATTGTCACCTCTTTCGTATCGTCCAAGCCCAAATTTCCCACCCGATTCGAAACTCATTCAATCGTACACGCCCCCTGCTAAGCCAAGCCCCCCCATCACCCGAAGCCAGACCACAACTCCAAATAGCTTCCAGGTATCACCTAGTAACGGCTTCAATTCTACCGAATCCTCAGTTCAGATTGGCTTACCCGCAACTCCTCGTGCTATGCGTCATCCTAAGTATGACCCCGACGGTAATGGCCAAGACATTCCCCAAGTTCCCCAGATTCCGGGCAAGTATGACAACGGTCCAGCACAAACACTCCAGAGTTCCACATTGGCCCCCGCAGTTTACAGCGGGCCTTTTGGTGGATCCCGCGATAGCCTCGGTCCTCTTCCAAAGACTGTCTATCAGGCATCGGCGTCGCCTCGTCGTCTCCCCCCTCGATCTGCATCCGCACCTATTCCCGAGGAGGCATTTTATAAACCGGCTACTATTCCGGCGGGTTTGCCTTTGCATCCAGCTTTCCAGGCAGCCATCCCTTCCAGCAATAGGAGACGTGACGAGAGAGATAGAATGTCGCCAACACAGTCCCCTCGCAGAACCGCCTCTGGTGACGTTCATGCAGAAAGCTCGAGCAGGAGTGGAAGCCCAGTATATTCAAGTGGTCCTGTCAATGTTCTTACTGGAATTGATGAGACTATTGAGGCCAACCAAGCAGTTGACCATTCAAAAAATGACTTACTTCCACCCCCACCTCCGCCACCACCCGTTCTGCTGCCACAACTGCAGCATCTTGCTAAGCCACCTCCACCTCCTCCAGCACCCCTGTACCGCCCGAACGCGAACACCAACTCAATCGTGTCTGGGGTATCCGGAACTTCAGGAGTGTCAGCCGTCTCATCCGGATCTGGAGTTATTGAGATCGTCATGGATGATGAACCTATCCCAATGATCCCCAAGAGCAAGACTCCAACAACGATGATGATGATGGAACCTCCTCCAATTCCTCCCGAGATGCACAGACGACGAACATCATCCGTTAGCCATAGCCATAGCCGCGGCCGCAGTGATACTTCAAACGTTTTCTCGCGTGCCGCGGAACGTCTCCGAAGCGCTAGTCGCGGCCGCAACAATTCGTCTCCAATTTTCGATAAACAGAAGAGCCCAATCGAGGCAGCCCCATATGAGATCTGGTCTCAACCAATCATCAGAAGTAATACTACAACACCGTCCATGCAATCAATGGGCGGCCAAACAACAGAAAGGCACCCAATGGAAGTCCGAGCTGCGTACCAGGGCACTATTAACGGTGGTATGATATAATCTACCCTCATTCCCGCGCTTTATCATTCTCATTTCTGCTCTACATAGCATAATGTTAGCGTTTCACTTCTTTTATTTTCACCTACGTTTCGTTGCGGATTACTCTTGGCTACCGATACCCTTTTTCCTTTCTTTTTTCTCTCATCAAAAATTCAATCATTTTTTTAACGTGTCACGGCCTTTTCCTATTATTGCATTCATACTTAGCGGAAGGGGGGAAAGAAGGAAGGAAGGAAAATATTTGTATTGTCTTTTTGTTAGAACCAAAACTACTCTCGCAAGAGGAGGTGAATGACATCACGAACCAAGATTTCAAGGTGATGTTCATGCGGGTTATGAAGATTGTTTGGAATACTGGAAAAGAAATTTGTTCATAATATTGTATATTTACTTCTGCACTATCCTTCAATATTATATTTGTACTCCGTCCACATATATTTCTGTTTTTCTTTTTCTTCTTTTGCCACTTCTTAGGTAGAATATGCGAGGACTTCCATCTGGAATTCTTGTGCTCTTCCTCTCCTTTTCTTCCTTGTTTTTTGCATCTTATTTTCGGACTCTTCCTTCAGGTGGTCATCTTTGTTCGAGTATGTTATTCTTCAAACTCTCTGTGGAACAGAGAGAGATAGGGATTAGGCAATGGAAAGCCTACGGGAAGAGAAACCTAGAAAAGAGGGAATTCTAGAATGTATACGGGTAATGGCGGAATGGGCTATGGAACTGGCATCTTCAAACAAAAGGATTGCTAGATGTTAAATTTCGAGTGTCTATCGGTCACTAGAGGATAGGATATTACAAGGACTGGGCAGGCAAGGAAAGAAGGAAGGAAGGAAAACAGATGGAGTATACGACCAGAAAAGGTTTATCAAAAGTACTGTCTATGAAATTAAGTCATTGAATAGTGTTTGGCTGCAGTGCGGTGCTTTTATACTTCTGGCCTCACGGCTACTTTGCTTTTGGAACTTGACGTTCGCATTTTTGGTTTCGATTTGGATGTAGCGCGCTTTGGTTTGGATACTTATTTATCTCCTCTAAGTCGTTAATTGATGATTATCCTGACTATGAACTTTGTGTTGAATGCGTTGAGTAAGTGCTTCTCGTGAAGGGTGTCTCTTCGGCTTGGAAAAAATAGGCGGATGTGTAGTATAGGGTCTCGATCATAACAGACTGATAATAATGCCTCAAAGATATTTGGATAGTGAAAATGTTATAATGTCTTAAAGCTGTTAGGATATTTGTTCGACGACAGTAAATCAGCTTCAATATACTGTCGAAGGAGGGACATCTCCACGTTGATTCGCTGGATAATATCAACTGGACCCTTGCACACGTGATCTCATATATCGTCCGAGCGACTAATTTTCTCCAGGAACATTGTGATTTGTGGGTGGGCATCAAGTACCAAAATCCAGCAATTGGGCTCCAAGACGGCAAGCAGACAGAGCTGCCAACCACCTCACACCACTTGGCGCGATGAGTATCTCACGGCCGGCAGCAAGATGTCTCTTCCAAGCCCCTGCCCACATCTCTAAACTCTGTCCTCGAGTCCGCCGCCAAAATTTCCACGCCTCTGCCCCTCTCCCCGAACGACGTCGTCCACGATTCGCTAGCATAAAAGCTTCCGAACTACAAGCTCCTGCTAAAGAAACCTTCCCCGCATATTCTGCTGAGGAAAAAGCAGCATTGGGCAAAATTTACACCCCAGAGCAAATTGCAGCAATCGAAGCAGGAGAGCAAGCAATCGACCCCGAAGATCTCAAAAGCCATGGCATGCTGCGAACCGATCTCGGCCGCCTAGATTACATAGACGACCTATCAACTACACAACCGGTGATCGACAAGAAACTTATGGACTACAAAATTGACCCGAACTGGACGTTAGACCAGGACAAAGTCGGCGAGAAGTTCATCGCGTATCTGGATAAAGTGATGGAAGAGCATCCGGAAGAGATCGACCCCGAAGATCCCTTGTATGGGGAAAAACACAGACCGAATCGCTTGGACACGCTGAAGGCCATGCAGGCGGAACTGGGCCCTCCGAGCACATATGCGCTGGCGCCGGCGATTCCTGCTAATTTCTCGAAAGATCCGACGACGGGGATGGGCGCGGTCGAGGGGAAGGACGACGAGGAGCAGAATGATCCACTGGATCCGGACGGGGTGTATAATCGGTTCAGGAAACAGTCGGGGCTTTCGATGGACGATATTCTGGCCTTGAAGGTCAAGATTCTGGTTAGCCATCGGGTTGTGAATCAGACGAGATTGGGGAAGATTGAGAGTATGTACTGCTTGGCTGTAGCTGGCAATGGAAACGGCAGACTGGGCATCGGGGAGGCGAAGGGGCAGGAACTCGAGGATACGATGAATAATGCGAGGATTGCGGCGATGAGGAACATGCAGCCAATTCCCAGGTATGAGGATCGCACCATCTTTGGAACGGTCGAGGGGAAGGTCAGTGCAGTGGAAGTGCAACTTATGAGTAGACCTCCTGGTAAGTCCTTTTACTTCCCCTACTGTGTTAGTATGTACGGTGCACGCAGTGGCTAATTAGTACAAACTCAGGATTCGGCCTCCGCTGCCAACATCTGATATTCGAAATGTGTCGCTGTCTCGGCATCCACGACATCGCGGCCAAAGTGCCGCGCTCCCGAAACAAGATGAACACGATCAAAGCCACCTACCAAGCCCTAATGAAGCAGCGAATACCCGACGAGATTGCACGCGGAAGAGGAAAGAAGTTGGTGGACGTTAGGAAAGTCTATTATGCCGGACAAGTATAGATACGATAGATGTGTATATGTACGCTGTATGAGTAGGATGGGGACAAAGATATCTGCATGGGCATAGATCACGGCGTCCAATGCTGGGGAACTTGCTTTCTTGCTCATCGGCTTGGTTTGTATATTCATGTATATATACATATCTCTGGTGAGATGTGTGGGGGTATCTTATTGCTAGAACTCCTAAATGATGACCAATTCCCATCCAAATCCGAATTTATAGACCTGATATATGTGCTCGCGCCTGTCTCATCTTCATCCGCTTTCTTCGAAGTCGGTATCTGGTTCTGCTGCTCCCTCTTCTGGCTATTTTGCTCGGATATCCGTTCAATTCGAAACCGCCTCCACTCCGCTGCATAAATGCCCAAACCCATACCTCCATCCGCTCGCCTTCTCCATATCCTGCACCCCCCCCTCAAAGCCCCAACGTATCATCC
>LLKJ01000351.1:0-14666 GCA_002242865.1 Clarireedia sp. CPB17
GGAGCGATTTGGGGATTGGGGATTGGGGAGTGAGTAGGCTGAGTTATGCCTATGGTGTGTGATGGGTTCATGACTGGGAGTTTTGAGCTAAGCTATCTTGTTATGTTCTGTTTTTCCGGGGGTTGGTATTCGGGTGGTGTTTTTGTTGGGTTTGGGGAGAAAGGAGAGGAGAAGGGGGAGCGGGAGGAGGAGAATGGAATGATATCATTCTTGGCTGTGGGTTTTGTAACATCAACTCTACTTGTCACCCAAGTTAAGTTAACCTACTAACGTTACCTAGAATATCCCTATTTGATGTAATTGAGATGATATGAATATGACCTTAATTATATTTTGAACTCTTTTCTATCTTTACCAAGTACATCTCATTATCTACCCGCTTTCCCTGCCTCATCTAGTAACTCTAAGCATCCGCTTTACCCTGCTCCTCCGGTTTGAACGATGATTTTATGGCAAAATCGTAATATGTTGAATCGGACTTAGCGTTTAGGTCGAGTCCGAGGTCGAGGGTGCGGCCTTTTGTGACAAAAAGGCGTCGAGTATCGAAAAGGCCGTCATCTTATTGTTTGGGTTGCCGGTAAGAACTATTAATTGCGGGGAGTTCGAGGACGTGCCTGTTGCAGCGGACACTTCAGCAGAGTCCTCGGCTTGGCGTTTTTTGCCGATATAACCAACAAGTTCGAGGACAACGTCGCGTTTGGGTGTTGCAGGAGGTGATTGACTAAGAGAGCTCTCGGCTTGGCCTAGGGCTCCGTTGGTATAATCAAGCTGGGTGGAAGCTTTGGCTTCTAAAATAGACCCATCATCGGAAGAATCGAGGTTTGCGTCGAGAAGATCTTCGAGAAGATCGTTGTCGCGTTTATGTACTGGAGTCAGAGTGATGACTTGGGTAGCCTGATCGATGCCTTGATTTATAGGTTGAATCCCAAGGCCAAGATTCAAGAGGCTACTATCGGAATCGAGTTCTTCGTTGAGAGAATCGTTGTCGCGTTTGCGGTCTGAAGTCGCAGCGGACGCTTCAGCAGAGTCCTTGACTTGGCGTTTGTCGCCGACAAATTCAGGAGACCCTGGGGTTTGGCCTAGGGCTGGGCCTAGTTCGATATTATTAAGCTGGACGTAAACTGGTATTCCAACCTTGGTAAAGTCGCCGGTAAAGTCGACTTGGCGCTTGCTGTTAACGTCAAACTCTATGCCAGCCTGAGTATCAGCGTCTGAGGAGCTGCTAAGAGCATTGGCAGAGACAAAATCGCGTTTTTGTGTTGTAGTCGGAGATGGCTGATTATAGACGGCAATGCCGTCGAGAGCAATTAGCACTTTAGCAGGTATAAAGCCGGTAACCACAACTGGATCTAAAGCAGCAGACTCCTCGTCTCGGCGCTTGAAGTTGCCGCCACTGGTGGTGCCAAGGCTCAGGACAAGGGTGATGGGCGTATCTGGAGATCGGGCTAGGAGAGTGTTGGTAATATCGCCGGAAGCATCAAGGCTCTAATGGAAGCGTTAGCGACAAGAGCTCGGATGGATTGGGTGCTGGGTTTGGGTAGGGTTCTTGAATTTTTGACGAGTAAATCTGATAAGGAAAGATCTTACTGGAACGGGTAGACAGATGCCTCTCTGAAGAATCATCAGGTTGACGAGTAGGGTCATGGATGCATGCATCGTGGATGGATACATGGTGAGCAGCTGCTGAAGGTTCGAATAGACTCAGTTGTAGATTGACAGTGCTGTTGATTTGGAATGAAATGTATGCCATCTTCGCGATATATAGTCCAGATCTGAGATCTGAGACCTGGGTATGGAGAGTCAACACATCAGACATGCGAAGATCTGAGACACCGAGACGTCCCGCAAGTGTGGGATAGGTATTCAATAGACAGTGGCGGTGAATATTTAGGTTGACCTTACCCATGCTGGGAGCGCGGCGATTGAAGATATACCCGTGCATTTAAAAACAAAGCTTTGGTAGGATCCATATGTTAAAGGGATGATATGAAGCGATTTGAGTAGAGTTGTTACTTTGATCGCTCTCATCCCTTCCTTCGATATTTGACCCGCTACATTGATACGGTTGACGAGTCAACGGAATCAATGATAGATATTGGAGATAGCCTAGAACTCCTCGATTGAAAAGCGCAATACGAAGTAGAAGAAAGACATTGTTTTAGGATGGTGATATTTTGCGTGTCTCTGCAGCCGGATCGCAGAGTGAAGGCGCGACGTTCAATTAGCTGGCTGAATTGCTGTGGTTGTTGGACGTGCTTATCGTCGTCGTACATCGATTGAGACCATTTAGTCGTCTAGTACAACATACCTTCACATCCTTACCTAGTACTATGAAATAGTAGATACTCTAATGAGCGACGACAATGTTACAACATTTTCGGGATGTCCAGACTCCGGACATCCAGAAGAATGTAGATCTGCGGTGTGGCCCGAAAGCCAAAAGTGGAACCGCAGATCGCAGATCTCCACATGCACAGATATATTGGGGAGGTCTTATTGCGACGACATTCCATCATCCCTACATTCGAATGAAGATCAGACTTTTGGACTGGGATAGTATATTCTTTCTCGATGACATACTAGATTCCCGACCTTACGCAAGATGTATTGAAGTATAAGTGATTGATACTCATCGAAGTGAATAGCAACGCCGCACCCGACCAGCGCCGAAGGGCTGTTGTCGGTAGAATCGACAGAGGCAATCCACCGAGGTTGAGAAGCTGACCAGAGGCGATCCTGTGATACCGACGAGTAGTATTGCGTTTGAGTACATATTGAGAAAGGCCCGATTACGACAATAAGCAATCAGTGATAGGAAAGGAGAAACAATGATCAAGGAGTACATGACTTCGTGTAGACGAATATCGAGAGCTGCAGTCTGAGACATTCAGTAGCTTAGCGACTCAAGATACAGGAGACATTTCCAATGACAGCCAGTCTGTGAAGCCAAAAGTGACGCCACTACCGAGAGAGTGTGACAGTCGTGGCTTATGTGGCGCATTTCGCTTCACAGCCATCTACATCATGGATGTGAAACCGACAAACATTCAGTTTCATAAAGACCGCCGTTCGCCATGTACTTAAAACCAATGTGTCCTCACCTACTAAGTGGAATTAAGACGACAAAACTTGCAAAACATATGGATTGGACACCCTTTTGCCAAGCTAAGTAGCGGAAGTCTAAGGGGTTCAACAAGCTGGAGCTCTCAATCCGACATGTAGAACAGGGTATATTTAATTCGAGTGCTTATCTATCCTCTTTCTCGAACGCACCTCAGGAAGCCTGTGGCTAGAAGATAAACGGATTATTAGTTTCCACGGTAGCTATTAAAAATTAACAACCGACGATGTTCATCCCCCCTATCCTATCTGTAAGTCTCGCCTAGGCCGTGCCTGCATGTAACTAACTCCTTACACTTTCCATCATCCCGGATAATTCAGCTTTTCTGGACCAAGCCGCACCACGACCATCCATTCACCTCAATTCCTGTCTCGATCATCATTGTTATCGCCATCATTTTCGTGCGCCTTTTGAACTTGTTCTGGATTAAGACCCAGACGCGCTGCAAGAATCTGTCGGTTTTCGAGATCCACGTTCGCTACTTCGACATTTTCGGAGCGAGCTGCGACAACAGCTGGGTTTCCAGGAAGAGCAGGATTCGCAGTCGTCGTCGACAAGGACGGTACTTTACCTTGTGGCGTCTTTGACGCGGCCTAAGTGGCTAATAACATGATCAGCTCGCTTCGATGCAGTACTTACCAAGCCAGGGGCACTCTTAGCCGGGACTGGTAAAGACGTAGCCAGTTGAGCGCCGGTAAAACAAAGAAGTAAGAGCACAGTGATATGCATGTTTGCTTCTAAAACATGACAAGATGAAAGTAATGTGAGGTTGCTTGCTGCCCATACAAGCTTCTGTACAACGTCTTTAATAGAGCTACGGGTTGAATATGGGGTCTAGCTTGGTACATCAGGAGAGGAACCCCAAGTCATTGGCTGATCTACCATCGGGTCTCATATAACTACCCCAAAACAGAGCGGGTGACTGTTGATGATGAATGTGTGTTGAATCAAAAAATTGTAAGTGAGATAAGTTTATTATTCTCCGTCAGGGGAGTATTGAAACACTGAGACAGGGCACAAGGCACGAAAAGAAGAGAATGATCTGACCTATATTCTGTAGATCGCTTCTAGGAAAGGAGAAATATGGTTTCGGGTCAGCACTATGCGAGATTAGCGAGCCCTCCAGAATTCAGAAGGGCTTCAAAACTCCGATTGGTGAAAGTGAAGCTGACCAATAAGGTGTTTATTTATGGTAATGTGTGCAGCTGAATCGGGGTTGGACGAGCGTCGCATTAGCACTGATTATGTAAATATATGTTTCAGTCCCCTTGACTGCTAGAAACGCCCCGACGGTGGTGTGTTTGCCGATGGCGCAAAGGTTTGGCAGTCAAGGGATAGTTCAGAAGAGCCATTATTCTAGAACACAATGAATGAATCCCCTTGACTTCTTAAGGGGCAGAGCATGGGTATCGCAGGAAACTTCTCCTCCCAGCGTCTCGTACATTTCCCTGAAGATTAGTTATATCAGCAGTTCAGAATTCTGAGGACAGTCTCGTCGCTAGAAAAAGAGAATCGAGCAGCTCCACGTATACCGATCACTGAAGAGAGATCTTCGTAGAATTTCATTCACGGGAGCTGCCACAGGCAAACTGGGAAGCACGCGAAAAGTGGGGGGACATGATCTGTATATATAATCAACTTAGGGTCGCAGAATAGAGCGCAAGATAGCAGCGTTTACCTGAACGACTACTTTCATAAAGACTTTGTTGAACGATACTCCGTTTCTTGGTCTCTCGAAGAAAAGTCCCCTTCGACCTCTCTAGACGCTGAGTTATCAACGGGGAACGAAGAAATTTAGTCCTAATGAATTTCATACAATTTCAGCTTTACTTCCTGGTCGGGGCTCTCCCTCTCAAATCTCGGTGGCTGGCAACATACACTCGCTCAGAAATCACACATCATACAACACAGCTGACTGTCCACTCCAGACTCATCCACGTGATTTGGATAGATATAGACATAACCAATTTCGACTCAATCGGGGTAGCTTTGACCCTGAATCTCGAGGAGAATATTCCCGGGACACAGAGGGATAGGTCCTAGATGAACTAATTGCCATTAGAAAGCTAAGACATGACATAAGAGAATCTTCTTATGTTGTACCTAATCCTGATAATCCTGATAATCCTGATTCATTATTTATACATCTACTGCATCGAGCAGGACCCATTCCCAACCGGCGACCGCATACGAAACAAGCGACTGATCACGTAGACCGACCTAGTGATGTGCTGCTCCTACTGGAATTTATCCGCGGGACTAGAAACGACTGTGGAAATTTGCGTCTGCGCGAGAATCTTCCCCCTAGGTGGATAGATCAATTCCTCGGTTGAGCTTGTACTCGTATTGCAGATTGTGACCGCCACACTCCCAGATGCGATGTTGGTATCGCCGAGATTCTTTCCATCAGAAATATCATCCATTGCGGACTTGTCGATCTTGGGCCCCATTTCACCCAATTCCAGGAATCCAGCTCGAGTATTTTTACTGGGATTGCAGCAGTTCTTCTCGTTGCCGGGGGTGTATTTTTGTGAGGAGTCAAGGAATCGTGGCAAGAAGCGTTTAAAGATGGCCTTGAAGGACGGAATTGATGCTGCAAGAATCCCAATGCTGATTTCGATGACAGACCAGTACATTGCGGGACTAATCGCATACGTAGCATCTGATGAATAGAGCAGACGAGGGACATAAAGGATTCGGATGACCGATGAGATGCATGTACTAGTGGACGTGTTAGATCTTTGAGGTTTAAAAGATTGCGGTACTTACAAGAAACCAAGTCCAAGCATAATTCCGAGTCCAAATCTCTGTCTAGTGGGCAACTGCAAATGCCACACAAGATCAATTGGAAGGATGTAGGTGATGACGTCCGTGAGAATATTGAGAGCAGCATTGGCGAGGTAGAATGCATCAATATTGATACAGTGACCAGTGGTCATTGATGTATCCCAGACTTTTCTAACCGGATTACATTGAAAGAGGCAGGTCAGGACATTTGCCGAGGCTTGACAGAACACAACTGCAGCCATGAGCATTGCTCGGCGTCTTAGCCTTGGCTCTCCCAGCCGCATGTAGAGGGCAAGAACAGAAGTCTTGATAAAGCCAAGGCAAGCATTGTAAAAGACTGAGCTCAGCCAAACAATCTGTCATACATGAATACTTGATTGAGTAGGAAGATCATGGAATTCTTACATGTAGATACGTTGGGAATTCACTTAGTGGTACGGTTTCAATATGGCTCCCTAGCCCATGTTGCACTGCTTCTTGATATTAGCAGCTGTTTATGTAATTAAGTAAAGGATGAGCTTGCCAAGTATTGTAGTTATGATGAAGGCATAAGAGAGCAACTACTCCACTATTAACAAGGTGATTGAATATGAGACAATAATACTACTCACGGCCGCAAACACAATCAGAACTTGAAAAGTTAGTATAGAGACATAGTTCTTTTGTATAATCACTTACTATCATCGGTTCCTATGACTTTCACAACATAGAATCGAGCGAACAATCGTGCTGAGAGCACAAAGAACGTCAGAACTCCAAATGCTATACAAATAACCCTCACCAGCGGACCCTAAGAAACAAATCATAAGCTAAACGTACTAAGAGGGTTCTGGTAACTGTACAGTAGAGCCCTCGGTAGGAACCATGGCAACAATCCAAAAGTCTTTAGGTGTTTCGGTGAGCAGAGAAACTTAGAATGTGAGTGTTGAAATCGGGTATCGCTACATGTAGAAATAATCAATGAAAACTGTGAACCCAAAAGTGACGCCACTTCTGAGGAAGTGACTGATATGGTTTATATGCTTTCTGCTTCACAAAAACCCAAAGTGTGGCGAAACTGCAAGTCTGTAACATCACTGTTACATCAGGATGGAGTCAGTTTATGAGCTTGGCCATTTATAAAATTGACATCGCATACTCTCGCCACGCGGTGAGCCGTTACTAGTTAGGGAATGTTGCCTACAGTCCATACCAGGGGAGACGACATGATCTCAAGACCGAGCCGTAATAAGAAGCAGAGCAACTTACGCAAAGCCTTCATCTGGGTCCAGCTGATGCTAGGGTTAGATGAGGAAATTATGATAGCAGGACTCTTGCCTTGAATTTTGGACGACAAACAAGGGGAAGTTTCTCCCCCGGACCCGGAGACCGGCAGCCGCATTGCCTAGGCTGGATCTCGAATGCCTGGTGTTTCAAGATAGGGGCCTTGAACTCCGGAGAACATCAATGGGGTTTGATATAGTACAAGCCTTCCTGAGGTAATGCTTGGGCTCTGGGGTAAAGAAATGAGTAGCATCGTGAGATGAGCTTTGCTGATGATCAGAAAAGCTCATGATCAGCAGCTGATCATGGATGGGTAGAACCAAAAGTCTGGCGCGGAAGTGGAACAACGGGTGCCCCACTTCGGTTGTCGCGGTAGAGACGGGATGTCAGTCTACCGTACAAGCATAACCTTACTTCGCAAGTATTGCAGTTAGTAGCAATGCGTTTCGTACTCTCTCCCCTATGAATAGAGGTTGTTTGGCGCTGTGGCGGGTCTGCACCTCGCACACAACAACATGGCGAGAAGAACTTGATCTGCGTGGCCAAGAGCCCTTGAAATTGCCGGTGCCCTGCTAATTAGCCAGTTTGAGGTTGACGTAACGAAAATCAGGGAAGATCACTTACTATTTACTCCGATATTTTTACGATGCACGTCCATTAAATATACGATTCCAATAGCGTCTTCAAAGGTGCCACCTCCGTGGAGCATGCAATTCGTGCGTTTTACCATTTCTGGCGAGACAGGGGTCCAGGACCCCTACATAACCTCCACTATATCTGCAGAAATCTGGATCAATCACCATCAGCCACCAACGGCTACCCACTGTTTCTCGTCCACATTATTCAGAGCCGCGTTTGGCTTGCAAACATACTGTACTAAGGATAAATCAGTGTAGTCCTGTCGCTCCACTATCTAAATGTTAGTCAGTGAAATCACATAAAGAAGTTAAATCAGTGAGCTGATTGGTTGATATGTAGGAGGTACAAGAATGGGGATTACACTTATTTGTCCTTGAGACCAAGTACAGTGTCGGCCAAGATCTACTTATGCAGAAGACTAATCGGCTCTCGGCATGGCCTCGGATCCTGGGGGTTGATCGGGATCTACAAGGAGTAGCGCATTGTTTGACGCTTATCCTTGACCTTTTCAACATGATTAATGTCTTTATTCCTGTTGCTTTTCCCATGAAGCTGACCTTCCCTACCGTGGCTTGCGGCTGAAATACGGCTCAGAATCACATCGTCTTCCAGGACTTCTTTTTCCAGCCAGCATTCCTTTTCCTGTCTGACATATGGGCATGTCGTCGTATACCAATGGCGGCCTGGTGGGCGGCGTTCTTCTGGAAGGCTTAACAGCACGTAATTTGGTGTTCGTCCTCGTCGCATATGCTTCTTTCAAAGTCATCAGCCAGATCGTTTACTATCGTTTCTTCTCTCCCATCAAAGACTTTCCCGGACCATTCTGGGCTTCAGTTACCAGGCTGTGGATCGCATGGCACAATGCAAAAGCCACTGAGATTGGGACTGCGCAAGCTCTCCATAAGAAATATGGTAGGATGATTAAATCCATGTTGTAAATGAGGAGAGGTTATTAACATATACTAGGCCCTGTTATACGTATCTCTCCCACGATGCTTTTGGTCTCGGATGCTACCAAACTCCCCGACATCTATCACCGTCAAGCCAATAAGTCAAAGCATTATATCACTGGGTCTTTCGGAGAGACTGAATCAGTCTTCAATATGCAAGAGCACCGCACTCATGCCCGTTTCCGTAAGCTCATCGCTGGGCCATATTCTTTCACCAACATCAAGAAGATGGAACCTTTAATGGATATGCGCGTTGAAGAGTGGTTAGAGGCTCTAGACCAACGTTTCGCCAAGTCCAATGCTCGCTTTGACTTTGCGCCATGGGCTATATTTATGGCATATGATATCATCTCGGAGATCGGTTTTGGTGCGCCCTTGGGATTTGTAGAAAAGGGTGAGGATATTGGTGGATTGGTCCAGGGATTTCATGATGGATTGCCCGCTTTTGGTTTGATGTGCAGACTGTATCCCTTTACAGAATGGATCAAAAGCACATTCCTTGGAGACAAATTTGTTGCGAAACCCGAAGACGACTCTGGTATAGGTATTTTAATGAGATTTAGAGATAAACTGCTGGACCAGAGGATGAAGGATGTCGAAGCTGGAACTACAAGTGGCCGAATCGACCTTCTTCAGACGTGAGTTTTGATGCTTTTAGCCCCTTACAATCCACCGCGGAACTGACTTTCTACGCAGTTTCTTGGATGCTCGTACCGATGAAGGAAAACCACTCGATATCTCATACATTAAAGCTGAAATATTGCTAGTACTTCTAGCCGGGGCCGATACAACTGGCACGGCATTTCAAGCTCTGATAGTATACATTCTAAACTCGCCCTCTACTTATGCAAAGATGATGGCTGAAATCGACGCGGCTACTAAACGCGGTCTTCTTTCCTCTCCCGTTCCACAATACGCCGAGGTCCTGGCTCATCTACCCTACTACGTTGCATGTGTGCATGAAACGATGCGTCTCTGCCCATCAGCCCCAAATATCTTCCCTCGGCTTGTTTCACCTGGTGGCATAACGTTGGCCGAGAAATTCGTCCCGGAAGGCATAGAGGTCACTTGTAACCCGTACCTGGTCCACCGAGACAGAGCGATCTACGGTGAGGACGCAGATGAATTCCGTCCGGAGAGATGGCTCGAAGACGAGAGCAAAGCTAAGCAATATGCGAAGTATAACTTTGCTTTTGGATACGGAGCAAGAGTTTGTTTAGGCAAGGATATTGCGATGATGGAGCTTTTCAAGGGGCCACTTGAGTTCTTCAGAAGATTCCAATTTGAAGATGGGACGGATGGGGGAAAAAAACCGGAGTTTGTCGTGAAGGGTGGAGTGGGTTATTGGACTGATGTAGGGTTGAGGATAAGGAAAAGGGCGGATGTGAAGGTGCTTGCTTGAGGTTTCTGAGTATCTGCATACTCTGGAAGATTAGGCTCGAATTGCTAGCACAACTTTCGGAAAGCCAGCATTCTGAGGTCCTGATCTTGGAGAACAAAAGGGAAGTTCAGAGAAAAAGCAATATTAAGTTCAGTTCATTACCAGTACATAAATACTAGAATACTAGAATACTTATAGATTTGTATATATAATTGTAATTTCACCTATTCTTCCAGAATAAGTACAACTTAGGAAAATTTAAAACCGTCTGTCTGCACACTTTGCTGGGTCCTGCACATTATATCAGACCATATCAAGATCCTAACGAGACAGAGAGTATAATACAAGAACAGCAAGGAGATATTCAGACCATTCCAGACTGTGCCCAGGTTGTATCAGATTGGTGCTAGGGAGATTTTTCAGCTGATAAAGAATCGGAGCTTCTGCAGTCGTCCTCATCAGCTTAGATATTGCTGACTTCACAAGGTGTTCATGCACAGCAGAATCGTACAGGTGACCGCAAATTGCAATGGCTACTTCTCCTCATGCAGGGCTGAAAAGATCGAAGAGGTTTGGTCTAAGTGCAGGAGTGCTTTATTAAGCTAGGGTAGTGTAGTAATGCAACCTTGCGAGACGCAGGGATATTTATATCAACGTTAGAGCGCGGGGTACATATAGGAACATTTGACGAAAAGATTTGAAGGCGTTTTATATCCAGCTGGAACTGTTTCCTTCACAAGAAACTATCGAAATTCAGAGGTGACTTCACAACTCGTATCTATCAATCACAATGTGCAGGTCCCGAGAAGTTGGACTCTGGCGTTGCGTATACATAATTCATCCCAGCGAGTCGTTACCATGTGCGGCCTTGCCTACAAGGTCTGCTCTGGGTATATTAATACCATCGTAGCTACCATGACTTCTCGGGATACTTGCAGAGCTTTTCCATTACAACCAATTTCGAGTCAGTACTTCCTCAGTATTCGTAGGTGAGCAGTATTTCATTGGTTATCGTGCGCGGAACTTTCAACACAGCAAAATATAGGCATGATATGCCTGCCCAACTTCTAGTCGGAACTCAACTGACCTTCCACGCTGGTGCAGGGCCAAGACAAGAGCGAGAAGACGAATATGCCTACTGTAGAAGAATACGTCGAGAACCTTGACCCAGCCTCAATGACTGGGCACTGGACTCCTGCAAGGAATTGGTATCCGATTCACGGCGACACTAAGTCTGGAACAGGTGGCCAATTCACCATGTCCTCAATACTTGATAGCGCTGGGAAGTACCAAGTGAAGCTTATGAAGGAGGGTCAAGAGCTTCGCAAACTTATGTACAATAAACCTTCATACGAGACAATTGTTGCCGATTTGAGGGCGATATATCATGTATAAGGTTAGTGTCCATACACCATGAGTCCTATCAAGATCAATTGAAGCGCTACTAACAATCAATACAGAGGGTATACCAGCCTAGTATGATGATTTGATGGAAGATTTAGAGAAGGGTGAGTTCGCAATCGTAGCTCGAATTTGTGTTCTTGATCAAGCAGGTGGTGGGCAATGTAGTTCGGACGAGGCTAGAAAGTATTTGTCTTCAGGAAAGTAGTCTTATTGTGAAAGTATATCACTTTGTTATACCAAGTAATAATGTGCCATTTGGTGAATCAAGAAAGTAGAAAGGTTGCGACGAGAGAGCGGGCGTGGCGGGTAACTGGTGGACTTTAGCTAGACTACGTCTGGTCTAGTCCTCAGCGCATGACAGCTGAGTCGTGGGGTTGCCTAGCTTACATATTCCAATAGTTCCTCCTTTGACAGACATTACTTTCCTCACAAGTAAATATAAACCATCCAAGTTTATAAATCGGCTGTCTTGCAGTTTTTCGACAGGATTCTTGAAGTTTATACACACTGTGCTCAGCTTTTGTGACACCCAAACATGGACGACACCATAGAGTGGGTGAACTCAACGCAAAGAACCATCAGAAGAGCTAACGAGTTCTTGAGAAGCATCTACACTGAAGGAAAGATACTGGACCTGCGATTAGACAGCAGAACAGATTTGGACGTCGACGAAGGCAACGTTATTCGCTGCAAAATAGCCAAGTTCTTCGAACCGTCCACACTCTCCTGCGTCATAGAAGTAGAGCTATTGAGCCAGTCTGAAAGTAAACCCAAGCGTGCTGTGCTCAAACTGTTTGACAGACGATTCGCATCGCAACTACGATCTGACCATAGGGTCGGGCCGTTGACGATTGCCAAAGAGACGGCGCTCGGTGACTTTGTTAGAAGTGGTGATCATACGCCATTTTTGGATCACCTGCGTGATTATGATGACTTTGAGATGCCTGAGGAAGACTGGAACATCGGCCAACATGAAGCTTATCTTCAGAATATGTGCCTTGACATGTATCAAACCGAGGCGGCGGTGTATCGGAAACTGGAAGATTTGCAAGGGCAACAAATTCCACGCTTATTTGCTCAAGTGCGATTGCAAGAGACACCGAAGTCGTCGTCATCAGAAACGATGTCTAGTCAAGCGATGGAATTTCTCGAGATCAAGGGCCTTCTGTTAGAACTTATCGACGGATGCACGTTATCAGAGATGCCGACGAAGATTCCCAGAGCATATTGGGGAGATATTTGCCATCAAGCAGTCCAGGTTGTACGACTTCTTGACGACTATTCAATTCGAAACGAAGATGTGAGGCCTTCAAACTTCATGGCCATGAGGTCTGCACCGAATAAAAATCGCATCGTTATGCTGGACTTCGCGCAGTGCGTCTTCCGAAAACAAGAAGACACAGATAAACAATGGAACAGATTGAAGTGGAACCAAGATGAAGAAGGAGCGATTGGGATGGTGATGCAACATAGATTGAAGAAACTCGGATATGACTTTCCATTTGTTCATTCCTTTCGATTCCTGGAATGGGCGGAGGGAGAGTTTCCGAGTGACAGTGAGAATTGTGAGGATACAGAACCCCGCACCGTGGAATGTGCAGAAAGAGAAACTCAAGGGCATGAAGTTAAGGATTGATGTGTAGTATATCTATTCAAAGTGCTTCTGGAAAAGTATTTTGGAATAAAGAAGTGCAAAGCCTAGGTTCCGAAAGCTAGGTATACATCAAACGCCGTACAAACTGTCTCGTGTGAGGGAGAAATCAAGCTAAGGAATCAGCATACGGTCCTAACTTGAAAAGTTTTTTCGCATTCTCTCTCCCAATTTTATCTTGATCTGCAATGGAGATCTCAGCGTTGTCGAACCACTCACACGCGTCGCTAAACGACTCGAACGGATAGTCAATTGAAAAGAGGATGCGATCCGCACTGATTTGGCTCATACAGAATTGCAAAGTCGCTGTTGAGAAATGCCCAGAGGTAGTGATCCATATGTTCTCGTTGAAATACCGGTAGATCGTTTTCTTGCAGGTCTTGGCCAGACCGAGAGGCTTCTTTATATCCTCAAACCAGTGATCGATGCGCCACAGATCAAAGGGGATGTGTTCGCCTAGGTGCCCGATGATAACCTGTAGCTTCGGGTGACGGTCAAAGACGCCGTTGGTGACCATGCCCAAGACGTGAAGGCTGACACCCTGCGCGAAGCTCAAGGGAGGACCGACAAGCCATTTACGGGCAGCCCATAGTTGTTCGTACTGTTGACCGGTGGGGTTGCGAGGATGGAGGTAAAACGGCACATCGAGTTGCGTCACCTTTTGCCAAAAGACATCCCATTCGGGCTGATCATAGAAGATCATACCTTCGCCATCAGTGCCGCAACGTTGAGTGTCGTTGACCAATGCGCCCTTGAAGCCGTATTGAACCACGCAGCGCTCGAGCTCTGCCGCTGCCTGCTCGGGATTGTGCATGGACAAAGTTCTATAATAGACTCAATAGCTATAAATTCAGAGCATCAATTGCAGACACTTACGCAAACGCGCCAAAGCGGTCTTCCTTTCCCTTGATGCGTTTTGCAATGTAATCATTGATCTCTACGGCGAGACTCTGCGCCGCCTCAGGCTCCCAGATATCCTGTACACCGGGCGCTGTGTACGACAGGATTTGGAATCCTACACCATGCTTTTTGGCAAAGTTCAAGCGGATGTCGTCGATGTCTTGGATTTCGGCAACATGCTTGGCCACATCGGTAGCAAACAAGCCAGCCCACCAGGCGGTCTTTTCAGAGAAACGTGGAAGCGCAAAGGCTTCTTCAAGTGCGACCTTGCCAAGCATTTTGAAATAGTATGTGCTTTCGATAAGAGTATATCGTTGTCATGCTCGACATCGATTTGAGGGCAACACAGAGGTCTAACATGTATTATACCTTCACGAAGATTTCTATGTCCGTGGATAACCGAAATGCGGGGAGCGGGGCGGGGAAGTGGGGTAAGGGTATCACCATTAGTGGGCATGGTGAGTCCTAACTTACTCGCTACTCCCGATATGTAACCCAAAGTGCTCAGAAGTGGTGATGTGTCTGAACCATAAGAGCACAATATTGAGGCAAACAGCAGCAGCTCGTTCC
>LLKJ01000352.1:0-11958 GCA_002242865.1 Clarireedia sp. CPB17
AAGGCAACCGACATAACCGAGTCCGTGTGTCCCTCGAGTGTCTGTAGAACAGGACTCCAATTTAATCGTGTCCTTGATATCTTGTAAATCCAATTAGGAATACACTGTTGAAATGTTTTCCGAATAATACTTTCCTCTGGAGCGAAAAAAAGGGCTGAGCAATATAGTTGAAGAGGAGCCTGTTCAATTCCTATCCGATTATGAAGAACAAATCGTTTTGCGTCATGAATAAAAGTGTAAAATTTGGACTGTTCAATAGCCTATAGTATTCATTAGTTAAATTCTTAAAAAATTAATGTGACTCACTGAAATATAGGATTCTAAAGAACTTATCGCAACAATACCCTCTGAAATCTTCCCAATCCAACTAAGAGCCTCAAGCCAGTGGAGGAGATGTACTTGGAGAAACTGATAGACTTGGTCATTGTCGTGAAGCTGAGCTTCGCCTTTTTGGAGATGTTGAACCCAGTAGATACATGCATATCTAACATCTGGAGGAAGATAGTCCTCTATTCGAATCCCTACATCAGTTACAAGTGTACCAGGAGCCTTTTGTTCACAAATATCTTGGTTAAGAAAGGTAGACATAAGCTTTATACAGTTAAAAGCTAAGGTTTGGTGCACCTGCTTCTCATCTATCCAGAAATTCGAGTCTCCACATCGTTCTTTGTTAAGGAGGAAGTCGCGAAATGAAGGATGATGTAGACGTAGTGAGTGATTTTTATCCTCTGGAATATATAAGATTGCATGAAGATCTTCAACTGCTTGATCGATTTCTTGCTTTGCAAGACTTAACAAGTTGCTTAGTGAGAAAGCAGAAAGAGGTGAAAGCAAGACTACTATACTTCCAAGTATATATTTCAGTGTTTTATACAACTCTTCCTTTTCTTCGTCCTGATAGTCTGAGGAAATAGAATTTTTAAGGACAGTAGTATATATCTCATCAAGATGCTTCTCCGGAGGTATAACAGTGCTGCTGCTGCCTTTCAGAATTATATCCAGTCGCTTAGGTGCGAATCTTTTCCCTTCACAGATGAATCGACAAGCTGTTGCAGCCCAAATGAAAAGGCCACTAGCATTTAGGACTAGTTTTTTGAGAATCTGCTCGCTTGGCCACCTATCCCCAAGCGTCCGTTCTTGCCTGATTTTATTCAGCCTGTCTTCTAGAAAAATATATATATCATGATCAACAATCGACGGTGATATATTGTGGAGTACAAAGTCGCAATGCTCGGCTTGTGGAATCTGGTATATACCATATCGGATTGGTATTTCAGGTCTACTTGTTAGAAAGACTCGAAGTTGTATCGTCTTTAGTTCTCGAGCTGTAGCCAAAAGTTGTAAAATCATCTGAACATCATTTTCATTATCGCACTCGTCAAGGGCATCTATAACAAGCACGTATAAAGATGGAGATAAACTTCCATCTAACCTTGATAATGGACGAAGGACGAGCTGACGCCACTGGTCGCGGAAGGAGTGGCTCGCAATATCACTCCGCTCCGTAATAGCATCGCTGATATAATGTTGGAGAGATGGTATATTGTATGCAAGCTGTACAGCGAGACTCGTGAAGAATTTGCTAGCATGACCAACATCTCCACCGCCCCTCGAAAAGAAGAAGCTGGCTCCAAGACGATTATGATCGAAATATGTGCGGGCGACGGTACGCGCAATTGTTGACTTCCCTGTGCCAGCTAAGCCATTTAGCCAGAAGATACACTGCTCATTTTGCCCATCCGCCCACTCGTATATCTCTTGTAGAAGGTCCACCCGGGTTTCAGGAAGGCAGGTAGGTTCATATTGGCGGTTGGACGAATTGAACGGCGCATTCGTTGCAATTGGTAGGCGGCTGAGTAGATTTTCTTGATCTAGAGAGTATCAGTTTCTTGTAGTACTTTATATTAGGATCTAAAGAAAGTAGACTAATATATATATATCTTGAAGAACGTACTAGATACTGGGTGGTAATTTATTATGCCAGAATTATTACCAACTTGTGCGCCATAGTTATTGCCTCCAGAGAAGTAGGTTCGGTGGTCCATTATCGGTATTTCTGATCTGGTGTAGTAATAATAGACTTGTATGCTTGTTATATATTCATCAAAAACTTCTGAAGAGATAGAATGATAAGATGCCAAATGATGTCCTCAGCTACAGCCTCGTGAGTTTTCAGATATAAGCACATAAATTAAATGTAGCAACTCCAAGCCATCCAGCCTGATTGCTGTAAATTAAAGTTATTCATCAATTGCAAGAGAGCGATAGAACAGATAAAATATCTAGGATTTATATTAAAAACGATCTCAAAAATACAAATCATAATTCTTCAACTTCTATATGAATATCGCATACCAGTAACTATTTATTTTCCCCAGGTTATCGATCCAGAATTGTTTCCTACTTGCATACCAGAATTGTTACTACCAGAGAAAACCACACCCATAGCTGGTGGGGTAAGATTCTGGGACCTTGTTGCCCCAGGCTCCAAATTGTTTCGACTATCCTTATGTGCCTTGGTGCCTTGACTGGCACTAATACAAAGATCAACAATTACCCCAGAAAGCTTTCTCCAATTTCCGTCCTTGGGGTCAGAAAATTTATTAAGCTCATAGTGGTCGAGCGGTTGACCATAGCTTTCACAGCCATCCAAGTTCGCCGAATCTTCGTCAACAATAAAATCCTGTTAATGATAAAATCAATATACCTGTTCAATATTAATGGTATTCTATACATACCTTGTAATTGTCCCTGAACATTTTGGATACCTTCGAGCTTTTCTGTTCAAAATAACGATGTACTGCGATACCATTTTTGCGAGTTGCGATCGAAAATCTTTGACTGTATCCAATACCATCTCATTGTCAACTTTCAATGCAGTTAATGAGGTGGGTTCTCCCATGGCACCGGCCTGGATGATCTTGTCAAAAGTTCACCTGAGGTAATCTTATCGGTACCATTGTGCGGGGTTCCAAGTAATATAACTCCAATTATGGCATCGAGTATTTTTGACATTTGCGGTTTGACCAGAGCCTTGAATTTCTGTAATCAGTGACAAGTAAGTTTCATGATCCATATATAAAATTAAATACCTTTTCAATAACTAGACCACCAAAGCAATGACCAATGAAAATTAGTCGCCGTGAAGGGCAATCCTGAAAACTGTTAGTAGTAACCCTTACTAAAACAGGTTCAGCGTCGGGCATGCTTATCTAATCTTACCCTTCGTTGTCGCTCAAGCTCACGACTCAAATCATTCGCGATATGAACAAGGCGAAGTTTGATAGCATCATCGCCGTACCAGTTGCTATCATAATTGAAGGTCATTATTCGGGCAGTCGTAACAAGTACTGGAAGCATCGTTGGATCACTGAGCCAATTGATACGCTTCTCCTCCTGAACAGGTGCTTTGGTCCCGGTCGTAGATAAGAGTATTGTTAAACTGCGGTACCAATTGATATTCTTCGGCTCTGCGCGTTCCTGTTGCTTGACTGCTTTGGTCCAGGTCGTCGATGGTGTAGCCCCAAGTCCATGAACAGCCACTATACTATGCAATGGTCAATATTTAAAGAGCAAGGCACAATGATACATACTCAACATCAGGGCTCTAGCAATCGACAAGTACCTGAAGTCCCAAATCCCGAGAATCAATCTGCCTAGGCATCTTCAAAGTTTCCATTTTTTCCCTTTTCCTTGTGCTTGGTCGCCTTTGGTTTAGGATGCGTAGCTAGCAAAATATAGTGCGAGATGTAATACGATGAGCAACTACAAAGAAACTGGTATATCTGAGGAGAAGAATAGATTTTATGCCCCAAAAAATTTGTCGAAGACAGAAGGCTGTGTTGAGGCTGTATCCTATATATTTTTCGGTCGATATGATTGGTGTATCTGTCATGCAGGTTGACACGTTGGCACACTTTGGATATACAATAACGTCGAGGCAGAGCCGCAGATGCATATATACTCGGTGTGTGTACGAAAAATCATTTTCAGCATAAATACAATATATTCAATTTGCCTGCTTTCTCCAAAGTTTCTCGCCTCTTCTTTTCCTAAGCTGAGCTGCAACAATAAAATAACCAGCAAGATGAATATCAATTCGACATCGCTAAAACATCCGTTCGAGAAAGCGCATGAATTGCATGATGGAATGGGTAGTTCAAATGGACCTCAAGAACTACCTGGGTATCCTCAAATTTTGCTTCAAGATACAATAGAGTTGGCAACCTTTATATCCAAAGATCGCCGCACACCAATACTAGAAAAAATGTCACCTCGTTTATGGTGGATGTCGACCCAATCAAGCGCGCATATTGGACCCCTCCATCATCAGGCTGTCAAGCTACGCAATATCATTATCTCGGAGAATCCCGAACTTCATCTGGTCTGGTACTATGACAGGATTTTTATTAAACCTCTGCCCAAGTATTTACTGTCCTTTGACTTCTGGAACATCTATCTGATGTCGCCGACTTCGACACTTGGCCTGGAAAGAGAGATTATCAGACGTTCAGCACTCGGATTCCTACGTACATATCGATATCTTGTGCGTTATGAGTCTGATTTCAATATTGCTATGGAGAAGAAACTGTTACCAGAAGGGACAACTTGGGAGTCTTTCTCTAAATTTGCTTCTGATCTCCGGGAAATTGATGATATTGATGTTACAGGGCGTTATACCTTTGGGGAGATCCGTCTTTCGAGATTGAATTTTTATATTAAAATTATTCTTGGAAAAAGCACCTTCCACAAGATTCACGGCCAATACGGTGCATACTTTGCACGTTTCTATGCTCCTATTCTATTCATTCTTGGGATCATATCGATCATCTTGAATGCTTTGCAATTGGAAATGGCCGTAGAATCCCTTGATAGCGCTCCGTGGCGAAGCATTCGGGAAATAAGTCGGTTCACTAGTATTATGGCGGCGACTCTACTCTGTGGGATCGCAATCGTGTTGTTTTTCCTCCTGATTTTGCGAATCACAATGGAGTGGTATTATGCCTGTCGTGATCGAAGACGGAAAAGGGGAAAACTTGATTATATTCTGTAGAGATTCCATATACCGACTGATGGTAAAGGCGAGGAGAAGATTTGTTAGAAGAGCTAGGAATCGCAATATAAGCAGCATTTTTATATCGTTAGTGCCTCATCGAGGTATTAGCTGAAGGTTATGAAATAGTGTTATCTTTAGTATAATCTGAAAGCTGCGAATATACCTTATCTTGCATATTGTTTAATTATTTACAACTTGCTGATAATACGCATTGTGCGTTCTCGTTCCCGATCATCAAAAATAATTGAGAACGAAAAGCATTCCAATGCACCAACTGTCCCGTTCTGGTGGCTGAAAGAAGGCGCAGGGCCATTATTGTCGGTTTACCAGCAACAACATAGAGGGCTTGACTCTAAGCCTCCAGACATGAATATCTTGCCTAAAATGATCCATCTTAAATGTATGCGCAGGTCTGTTTTTCTACAGATATGTTATTGTTCACGCGATAGAAGTGTAATGGCTTATATATTATTGTAAACTATTCTCTTGTCCCCCCTAGACCCTGTTAACAAATAGCAGAAGTAATTTTATGGCCCCCAGCTTAGAAATCAATCACAATACTCTTCCCAGGCTTTCACGATCTCAGCCTTTCATAGTCTTGCCTCTTTGTGTGGCGGAGCCGGTCTGATGCCCCGCCTAAGCGACGATTGGTGGATCATTCTAACCGAGAGCCTTTGCGGCTGAAGGATGGCGAACTACATCGATACGCTCAATTGCTATGAAAACTTTGTCGCAGAACTACTCTACTGCAATGGCATCTATAGTATTTTCTGGTGACGCCAATTCCGGCCTCCAAGCCGGCATAATAAACGGCCCAGTCGGTTTTCAGATTCATCACCATCCCCCTCCCGGTGACGATGTCACCTATAGAGCGCAAATTCTTACGATCCATCAAGGAATCGTTTTCAATAAACTCAAATCAGTTAATGATGCTGTATTCGACTCCTATGCCGAAGGACATAATGCCAGATGCTACAAAGGCACACGAGTCCAACTCCTCCAACAGATAGATACGTGGGCAAGCGACCTAGGCAGCGAATGTATATTTTGGTTGAATGGTATGGCAGGCACGGGCAAGTCTACAATATCCCGCACTGTGGCCCAGAATTTATCCGCCAAGGGTGAGCTCGGCGCTAGTTTCTTTTTCAAAAGGGGTGAAGGCGATCGTGGTCACTCAGGATTACTCTTTGCAACAATTGCTACTCAGCTCGTCCAGAGGTTATCTTCCTTAGCACCGCACGTCCAAAATGCAATCGAGGCCGACCTAGCCATCTCCACAAAGGCTCTAAAGCAACAATTCGACGAGCTTATTTTGCAGCCTATAAGCAAATTACCTCTTGATCATCAGAAATTGTTACAGATAGTGATTGTTATTGATGCCCTAGACGAGTGCGACCGGGAAGAAGATATTAGGATTATTATCCGCCTCCTCTCTCAAGTAAAACAAATTACACCGGTACACCTTAAGTTTTTCTTGACAAGCAGACCGGAGCTTCCTATTCGGCTCGGCTTTGCGGACATCGATGGCAGATACGAAGGTTTAGCTCTTCATCAAATTCCTAAAGCTGTTGTTGAGGAGGATATTTCTGCATTCCTAGAACATGAGCTCACAATGATCCGAGACGATTATAATAAGTTAGTCAACCCGACCCGGAGACTGCCCGCGGATTGGCCGGGCGAATCTATCTTCCAAAACCTGGTCAGAATGGCTATTCCTTTGTTCATCTTTGCTACAACCATCTGCCGATTCATCAATGACCGAAAATGCGGCCAACCTAAGGACCAGCTTGCAAAGGTACTTCAATATGAGACGAAAAGCCAAGTATCTAAGCTTGATGCAACATACTTGCCAGTTCTGGAGCAGTTGCTTGTTGGAGTTTCTTCTCAGGAGAAGCGAGATATAGTAGCAAACTTCCAGCAAGTAGTCGGCTCGATAATCATTCTCGCTAGACCACTCTCTGCTACGTCTCTAGATCTACTTCTAGGACTCCCAGAAGGCACAGCTGAGCACAGAGTAGATCTTCTCCACTCAGTTTTAAGCGTTCCATAGAATCCCAATCTCCCAATACGATTACTCCATTTATCATTCCGGGATTTCCTCGTCGACACCGAAAAGCGCGAGACAAACCCCTTCTGGGTGGATGAAAGGGAGACTCATAAGAAATTAGCATCGAGATGTCTTCTACGCTTAACTACTAGTGGATATCTCAAGAAGGATATTTGCGATCTTCGGGTACCAGAACAGCCACAGGCAGATATCGATCAACACATAATAGATACACATTTACTACCAGATGTTCAATATGCCTGCCAGTATTGGGTGTATCACTTGAAGGAATGTGGAAATGTTATCTGTGATAATGACCAGGTCTATAACTTTCTCGAATGCCACTTCCTCCACTGGCTTGAAGCTTTAAGTCTTATAGGAAGGTTATTAGAGAGCATTAGTATGATTAATGACTTGATTGATATGGTAGATGTAAGTCACCTACGAGTATTAAAGGCAGGTATTTACTAAATCAAAATCATTTAGCTAAAAGCAGATATTAACGCATCTGCACTTCTTTACGATGCGAAGCGGTTCATTCTTATGTACCTCCCAATAGCTGAATCGTCGCCTCTCCAGCTCTATTCTGCTGCACTTGTCTTCTCACCCAAGGACAGTATTATTCGGAATCTATATCAGAATTATATACCAAATTGGATTTCACAGCAGCCAAAGGTGGAGTCGGGTTGGAATGCTGTTTTGCAGACACTCGAGGGGCATAGCGAGTTGGTCGACTCGATAGCTTTTTCGCACGACTCAAAGCTGCTAGCATCAGCGTCGCGCGACACGACCATCAAAATCTGGGACACAGCTACAGGGTCGCTGCAGCAGACACTCGAGGGGCATAGCGACTGGGTCAACTCGGTAGCTTTTTCGCACGACTCAAAGCTGCTAGCATCAGCGTCGTACGACACGACCATCAAAATCTGGGACACAGCTACAGGGTCGCTGCAGCAGACACTCGAGGGGCATAGCGACTGGGTCAACTCGGTAGCTTTTTCGCACGACTCAAAGCTGCTAGCATCAGCGTCGCGCGACACGACCATCAAAATCTGGGACACAGCTACAGGGTCGCTGCAGCAGACACTCGAGGGGCATAGCGAGTTGGTCGACTCGGTAGCTTTTTCGCACGACTCAAAGCTGCTAGCATCAGCGTCGCGCGACAAGACCATCAAAATCTGGGACACAGCTACAGGGTCGCTGCAGCAGACCATCGAAATCTGGGACACAGCTACAGAGTCGCGGCAGCTGACTTATGCCATTAACAATTTTATCTCGAGTTTGTCATTTGATAGTATAGACTCGAGCCTCATTACAAACATCGGTCGTATTAGAGTAGACAGAACTGGGCTTACTGCTTTGTCTAATTTCTCTCCAGAGGGAAATGGTAAAAGCGATCCCGAAGGATTAGGCATCAGCGAGTCGTGGATTACATGGAATGGAGAGCATTTGCTTTGGTTACCACCCGACTACCGAATTTTTTGTTCTGATATTTCGTTATCGTGTTCGACAATCGCTCTTGGATGTAGATCTGGGAAGGTGATAGTGATTGGATTCTCATTAGCTAACTTACGCAAGTCTTACTTATAACTTATATAGCCATTATTCTTAATAAAGTGAACTCGATTTGAATAGATTGTATTCTTAGTGATTAATATTATCTCTTTCTTTCTTTTACTTTTTTAAACTAAATTAGAAGAGAGGTCTGGGGAAACCAATGCTTATATACTATTATAGATTTCAATTGATCCTTCGTTTCCTTTCTAGAATATTCTTTGGGTCATATGGTTGGGACGCCAAGGTTGCACATGGAGTGAAAGCAAACATTAAGATTCAAATTAATTGAATCTTCAATTGATTCTAAAGTCAAATTTGAGTTGACTCTCAAATATTCAAATTCCTCTAAGTATCTGAAAAAAAGAGAAGCATTTGACGTGATATCTTTTCTGTACATCGCGAGTTAGAGGTCGATTGAGGCACTTTATAGGAATAAGAACAATTCATCTCATAGGGATAATGCCCAATCTTGGGCTTGGAAAGATTTGCGACCGAAAGCTATTGCTAGGCGTTGAGTAATATTCGATTATGTTTCAAGGTCCTAATTACAAGTCTTTCTAGGCGCTTCTCAAGCTCTTTAGGCTTTCGGTCGCAATATTTTAAGGGTTTTACTAAACGCCCGCGCCTTTTTACTATCCGTCCGCGGGCCCACATATACCGATTTTCAGAGGTTCACTTATTTTCTATATACTTACTATACAATGTACAATCCTTTACTACTGATTCAATCACTCATAAGCCCATAATTACAGATTAAGTTCAAGACCCAAAGTAAGATTTGTACTTGTCAACTACCTAATATTACTTGACTTGTGTCATAATGTTGCTCTTGCTTTCCGAGTGTATAATATTGAAGCCCAGTCTTAGCCCCTCACCTCTGAGCATATGGAATAAAATTGTGGCACAATTCTGCCCAGCTTTTCGAAATACTTTTGCTATTATTTGATGTTGAAATGCGAGGGAATAAGATTCTCGGGCAAAGTTGTGAAGTATATCTGTGTCGATGAACACCATCGCACTGCATTATTCCCTTCACCCTCATCGTCCCCTGCTACTCCTTCCTACTACCCCTCATTTCAAGATATGGTCCAGTCTGCAAGCAAGTCATAATTTACCCGGGCCCCCGACAAGGACATCAGGCAGAATGAAGGCCTTCATTCTGCCGCTCATGGTGGTACCACGTTAGTCCCTGATTAATAACCAACGTGGATGATCACGTATACAGCTGGACTGTCACGTGTGTTGACTGCACAAACCATTTGGTCACGTGGAATACCCTTGTCCTCTGAGTATATCCTCAAAACCCACCTCTTAGCGTGCAAATAGTGCACTACCCGTATACGGCCGTTTGCACGCACTACACTCTGTACGTTTTGGAACTGTTTCCACTACTGACAACACTCTGCTCAGTGCAAATAATGTACTGCCAGTCTGTACAGTTTTGAGGATATAAAAACTGAATCTGTCAACTGTACAGAAATAACAAACTATATATATTCACTAGATGCTTATATGTGGGATCAGGCTGAGAATATTCATTTCCAAAATCAACCATCCGATAATACGTTTGTGTGCTATTATCCTACTTGCAAAGCGGAAGGACTTCTCTCTAATTCCTCAAAACCCATTCAGATCCTCTCTTCTCATATATACAGTAAATACCCACTATATATTCCGACCTTATTTGGTTAAATTTGGTTATATCTCCACAAGACACTGTTCTGCCAAGATCTGAGAAGATCTGCTCATACTTCTCCAAGCATGGATCGATATTTAATACCCAAGTTGTGAACTCAACAAATTGCTTTTTAAGAAAGCTGAGATCTTCGCTGCAAGGTTCAATGAACCGAACTTTGGAACTTCGATGATCTGCGCATAATTTATCTAGGAGACATAGTTAGTAGTGCTTAAGACATCTTGAGAAAAAGAGGTAGAAAAGGGATTACTTACTTGGTATAGTGTCGGAAGATATTTTGATATGTTTGCGTTCTCGTTCTTGCTCTATATGCAATTCTTCATCGCTTTCAGTTTCTATCAACGCTTGGTCAAGGTTGTCGCTTTCAGTTTCTATAGACGCTTGGTCGAGGTCATCATTTTGATGAATACCTTTATTGTTAGGATATTAGTATTATTGTTCACTATTAGATCCATTGCTGAATCACCTTTGCGTTTCATTCCAGCACCCTGATATCGTGGTGGAGGATCCGAGTTATGCTTTCCACTATGAAGAGTACTTTGACGCTTTGCTTCATTTTTCTTTCTCACAAAATGATTGAAGTTGGTCCATTTGTCGCATACCATATTATTTTTATATACTCTCTGGATCGTAAAGTCATCTGTAAAGGTTCTTTGATGTATTCGATTAAGCCTCGTCCGAAAGTTTAGAAATCCTTCGGACGGTACATATGCCCAGAATTGCTTAGCCTTGGAAAGGGACTGTATATCAGTCAAGAGTTGTAAGACATCGTCGGACACAGGAGTAAAGGCATACTTCACAATCGAGGGCATGAAAACTGTGCCATGATCGTGGAGCCGGAAGCATATACGGTAAATAGAGGTATTCTCGGAAGATATGCCAGCTATTTGTAGAGCAGTGCTAGTACTGTAACTGTATCCAGTGTTGGGAGGCCCAACAGGATTACATGTATCACTCTTGTTCCAATCCAATAAACTGCCTTTGATAACAAAATAGAGCGTCTTTGTACATATCCTAGAGGATTCGGGGCTCGCTGTAACTGCAACCGTTACACTGAACCAAAAGATCAATTGGGGTATTTCCTCTGTACCGAGGTTTATATTCATTCGTAGATGGTGATCTGGTGCGCCAATATAGTGGAATGGTTCAGAATCGCCCCATTTGATAACTGCAGGTAGATTTGAAGCGCTACCTGTCGGAGAAGTTGTTGTCGAGGTATTCGTGAATATCGATTGCTGGAAGAAGAGAAAGTTAGTTTTTGTAGAAGAAGGTAGATAGGTAGTAAGAAATAGAGAAGAGGAAATGGAGAAAAAGGAGAATAAAGAGGATATACCTGTGTTCTTGATAGGGTCAACGAGTCTTTGGGGGGATACACTGGATCATCCATAGCGGCCTGTTGTTACACGGTATTCAAGATAGGACACCTGGAAAAAGAATTGTTAGTGCTATTCCGATAAGTAATGAGATAATACCAAGAAGAGCAGAATAAAAAGCTTTGAAATACTGTCCTCAACAATATATCCACCTAGAAAGTAGACTCATTATAAGAAGAAGATACTTTATCTCTTTTACTACAGGTGACATTTGACCAGCCTACAAGAG
>LLKJ01000353.1:0-23152 GCA_002242865.1 Clarireedia sp. CPB17
ATGGAGTGTAAATACGAACAGCTACTAGTGGTTAGGTGATCATGCACCACTACAATGCCGCATGAGCGACCTTCGGTCGCTGGGATCGGTCTATGAATAAATCAATCAATCAATCAACATGGGGTACACGAGGCTCCGGCGCAGAATGATGGGAACATCTGGGATATATTTACTGTTCTGCTGAGTATGGAACAATAGTTACAAATAATTGACCTAGATGACCGGATATATTACAATCCTTTGATACTCGGATGTTCGAGGATCTGTCAGCTTGTTACACTGGACGGCGAGATCAAAACGACAAGGTACGACTTCGAATTGTCACCATTGCTGATTCTAGGCTGGATGTGCATATGGGAGATTATGTTGCACTTCAACCCTTCACACTTTCTTGGACCTTATGGCTCTTAGCTTCTCTATCCATCTCCCCGGTCCTCCTCCATCTTTTTCCTCGGTTGTCCTAGCACCTGGCGTTGCAAAGCACTTATCAATCCTCGTGGTAGAAGAGATATCCAATTGACAAATCTTCATCGGGAGACTGAGATTTCCAATATCCCATCGGCCGACTTTCATGGGAATTGGCAACCAAGTCGACGACAGCATCACTTCTCGGAAATTGGCACTGCTGATCAAGGCCTTCATATAGTTGCTAGCTACCTTGTTGATATATTTGCAACAACGCGAGCTTTTCTGTTCATGAAATCTGCAAGCCAGTCTCCTCGTAGATCACTTCATAAGGCTCGTTGTAAGTGATAATCCAGAGAACATTGGGTTACAATTCAGACATCAAAGAGGACCCTTGACTAGATTAATGTTCGCCGGAGGCATTCCGGTGTTGTTCTCAGCAGCCCTGTTCTCAATAGGGAGTACGTATGAGAGACTGCTTATTCATTGGGTATATACTTGCAGAATCGATATGACACAATACGGCCAACCCGGATCAGCCCTACGTAGGCTTAGAGTACTCAATATTTCTGACTCATGTCACATTATTCAGCAACCAGACAGTCGTCGACGAAGAGAGAATTATAGATCGGATTTGGTAGGGGCAGCAGGCTGATTAATACAAGTAGGCGGTCATAAATCGGCAGTTTCAAGTATCTCCGTGGAGATGTTCTCCCAGCAGCATTTTGAGCAGACTCTTTCGAAATAAACGGCAATAGCTCCACTTGACTCCACATATTATAACTCGACCTTCATATACTTGTGCATTGGACTGTCACTTCGAATTGACTCGATCTTGTCGCTTTCTATCTTTTCTTCATCTAGGTGCTACAAGTCAGAGCTAGTTGCTTGGCACCTCGTTTCTCTTCTTTTACAAATTCACGTTGAGGCTCCGGTTGGATTGACCTACGATAACACAAAGATAGTCCGAACATGGCGGCGTTGAGGTCCAAGGCGACAAGACGTTTGTTAGATCGCTTTCCGTGGATGACTGCGCCGTGTATCGTTGCTGCACCCATGCGCGTGATGTCAGGTCCAGAGCTTGCCCTTGCTGTCTCGCAGGCCGGTGGCCTGGGATTTATTGGCCCAGGTGTCAAACCGGATGATACTATTACCGATCTGAGTACAACACGGAAATTGTTGAAAGCCACACCAAATTCGGCATTTCCGGCATCTACGAATTCTAACTCTATACTACCAGTTGGGGTTGGATTCCAGCTGTGGAATGGTGATCTTAACTCGGTAACTCGGGCGGTACGAGAATATCGACCCTGTGCAGCATGGTTGTTCGCACCTCGCCATGGTCAAGCTGAACTAGATGAATGGACGAAGTCTCTACGTGATGCTTCTCCAGATACTCAGGTCTGGCTCCAGATTGGAACCTTGCGGGAATCCGTTGAAGCGGCAAATAGCCTATTTCGCCCTGATGCCATAGTTGTGCAAGGCACGGAAGCAGGTGGTCATGGTATGGCTAAGGATTGGATGGGAATCATGACGCTTTTTCCTGAGATCGCAGACGCTGTTCGTGATTCCGGTATATCTCTCTTCGCCGCTGGCGGGATCGCGGACGGTAGAGGAGTGGCTGCTGCCCTTACACTTGGAGCCACAGGTGTAGCACTAGGAACTCGATTTCTAGCGTCGAATGAGGCTTGAATCAGTCGTGGTTATCAACAGGAAATTGTACGCGCTACAGACGGAGCCACATCTACTACACGTACAACCCTGTACAATCAACTGCGAGGCACAATTGGATGGCCAGAACAATACAGTCCGCGCGGTGTTGTCAATCGAAGCTGGCACGATTATCACGCAGGTGTGCCGTTTGAGGAGCTCAAGCGACTTCATGACGATGCTATGAAAGCGGGTGACAGTGGATGGGGTCCGGAGGGTAGGTTGGCGACGTATGCGGGTGCTTCAGTTGGGCTTATACATAGCGTGGAAGCAGCGGGTGTGCTCGTGAAGCGTTTGCAGAAAGAGTCAAGGGATATCTTTAAGAGCTTTGCAGACTCGTAATGGTGCGTATTTCTTTGGGTTACATTTCTCATGATGTGTGTCAGTTAATGGGAGGTTAAGTGCTCGCCTCGTTCCGTCAGCACCACCTTCATGATGTTTAAAAGGCTATCAAACAATGAAGTCATTGGGTGATGTTGATTGAAATCCGATGCACAAAAAAGTCGATGTACCAAACTAGTGAAAAGAGATATCTCACTTCCTTATAAGTTTCTCTAAACAACTAAGTTATACCTTCAAACCCAGGAATAAGTTTCAATGTTACGATTTAATACTTCAGAGTGAAATATCTATTTCAAACTATGATTTTGGCTGATCGCTCAAATACAAGGTTCATCATGAATTTGTGAAAGGCAGAAGATGATTTGCGTCCTTCTCGTATATCATGTGACGAGGTACGGGAGCTCAAGCAGTAGGTAAAATGGGATTGTTACAATCTTTGAAGAAGAGAAGTACAATCTGGGAAGAACAAGAGCTTAAGTACTTAACCCAGTACGACCTGGGTCCTGCCCTGGCTCTTGGTACCGAATACCCTAACCGCCCGTACTGACCTAACCCCTTCCCTCTTCCAGGTCGTACGCCCTTACATATCACGTGTGGAGGATCCATCCACTGTACAAGTTGATGCAACAACGCTTTTGGTTATTTTAGATAGTGCCACCTTGATTCAATAATTGAGACGTGTATTTTGCAGTCTCCTTTGTACTTTGAAAACTCAAAACTCAAAGTTTGGTTTTATATTAAATTTTTTGAAGCCGGCGGTTGAGCCGTTGAAGCTAAGTGTCTTTCAAGTCACGAGGGTTGCTCTAGTCTCAGATAGCTACGAACCAGGTAGTCCTACCCTACCTAATTAAGACGCGACTATGAAGGAGTGAATTTCATTGTAATTGAACATGAAATTGTGACATTCAGCATCCTCATCATTCATCTTCCCTACATATTCCCAGAAAGTACTCCAATACCCAGCAAATATTCCAGCATTCGCAATCCCCACGGAGATGGTTTCCTTTTCGATTGTCGACTCCAAATTGCCCAGTGATAACACCAGCTCCCCTGAAGAATCATCCACAGGCACCAACGATACAATCTACCGCAACTGTAGCAGCCCTCTTACGGTCCTTACCCACTGGAAACGCGAGTTCGTCTTTCGATGTATGGACAATCCCGCTTATTATCTCCGGACTTGTCATAATGGCTTACGTTTTCTACCTTACCTTCGTCAATACATCGGAGGGGAAGGGGAAAAAGAGCGAGAAAGCATCGGAGGACCTTCCAGAGCGTATCTCTTCGACAAGTATTTCTAATACATCAATCTCAGAATACACAGTACCACAACACGAGAACTCTTTTCCTGCGAGCAAACTAGCACCCATTTCACCAGAAATCGCCGCATACGAGACGCGTATAAGCGAATACGAGAAGAGAATCAACGAATATAAGAAGGGTATCAGCCAATATGAGAGACAGATGGGCCTTTATGAGACGAGTGAAACCTAATACAACATAACACTTGACTCATATAGGACGGCTTTAACCTTATTCGAGAGTTCAAATAAAGATTTGAGGGCAAAGCTGGCGGGAATCAGAACAGCGGTATAGGAGAGGACGACATATCTCGCGGAACTTGGTAATAGTCGAGAAGAGTTGGGAATTGGCGAAGATAAATTGCTGCGGAAGTGCGGTATGACGCCGCGACCAAAGAAAATAGATGTCGACGATCTGGTCCGTCGGGCCGTAGCTGAAGCTTTTCGCACATAGGCTGCGAGCCAGGTGCCCATATGTGGGTTGAGTAGCTCTCCAACCCACCCAGTTACTCAAGCAGCGGTGGCGCGTACCGGAAGGAGGTCAGACACAGCTAATGGGTTAAATATGCCATTTAACCCACCCACCGGGCACCTTTCAAGTCACCATAGTCCACCTATGGGCAGCCTAGTCACACACATTGATGTTAGATCCATTTGACTCGATGTATAGTAGATGGCAAGATGAAATAGCAATCTAACAGAATGGGAGTTCTTTTACAATTAATTCTAAAGTTGTGAACATATAAAAGTGTCTCAGTCACACAAGTAGTGCTTTCGGCTTTCAATGACATGAGTGCTGATGATGCTCAATTCTGTAGCCTCTTTGCTAAGTCCTTGGCCAGTGATGATAGTACTTGGTTTGTTCCTCTTGATGTGACTTGTGTAAAGATTGTACCTGCAGCAACAAGCAAGTAACCGGGCAATTCTCTACGATGCATACCCTCAAAGTGTCTTTGCAAAAGAAAGCAACTAAGGGAATTCTGTAATAGAAATTCATAATGGATGGCTCCGGGTAGTAACAAATGGCATCTTTAACCAAGTAACCCACTCTCTCTATGGAAGCTGCAGGGTAAGAAATTAATGGAAAGAGCACCTATACAGACATTTGGCACATCAAAACATTCAAGTTTCCCGATTGAAAATTCTTCCACCATGCAAACATGTCCGACGGAAGTAAGTCATATTACCACGTTCTTATTTATATTTCATTTACCCTGGAACCAGCCCAAAGTTTAAGCTATCGATCAGAACTTTCACGTTGTATAGACTTCGATTACTAACGATATATCGTGTAGAGCCCCAAGCCCCAGCAGGGCCAAGCTCTGCTAGAGAAGAGCAAGTTGCATTCTAGTATTGTCTTTGGCCATCATAGCATTAGTACAAGGTCTGACGTATTCACCTAGCTCTTAATGTGCCGAGTCAGTTCATGACATTACTGCCAGACAGACGAGCCAAAAATCCCACAACATTCCCAAGAGCATATGTCACAAACCGGCCTGTTTCTACCCAGACTGGTCAAGCTAGACCTCGTAAACCTGCAATCAGCCTCAACTAAGACAACTCGATGCGTGCTCCCCATGATGACAGACGTGTATCATTCAGGATGATTCATCTTGACGTTTGACTGTTCGGATATGGTGGGGTAATGCTTGGCGCAGGGGCGTAAAGCGGATGATTAATAAGCACCGATTAGATGGAGGGGTAACTTCCAACCATCGTCGCGGAAGCAGCGCTATATTGTGGATGGTGTAACATCAGGAGCAGGGTTTTCACCCTAGTAGCAAACAAACTCAGAGCTAATCTAATATATATAGAGTGATGCTTATCACTTTTCATTTCTGCTCGTACCGAGTTTGCTTAACTATGCCACCAAACAACAACCCCTTCTTCAGGTTCTATTTCATTCTCCTAATTTCATTGAAACATTCCAAAGGGGGTCTCAGACCTCGTAGAAAAAACTGATACGATTAGATTTTCCATCGCGAATATATGTTTCTGATTTCTATCATTTTTCCCTTGCCAGGCTGTGAGGGGCAACATCCAACTTGCTAGTCATGCTCATCTTGTATCACGAGAAAAGTCTCCTAGTAGGAGCTTCGAAGTTATATCCACCGGTAAATCTCAGAATTGACTTGGGTTTCTGCCTCTTTCCTTAATTCATCAGCCCGTGGAAGCATAAAATAGTCACTTTCGATGAGGTGCTGTCTGTAGCACAATGTGACGTTTGGTGGGGGCAGGGCATATATCTCTATATTGGGTCACGGTGGCGGCGGGAAAAGGTATGCTACTGGGATCAGGCTCTTTGGAACTTCGAATAGAGAGCTGTTTGGGTGGTATCGTGCATATGGTGATCGGATACATAAATATGAGAAGTTACGCAGAACTACGAGATGGGGGTAGGCAACCTTTACAAGGAAATTTCTACTCGGTCACGGACTGTTGCGTTCTAGTGGCATTTATTCTTATTATATATTTCCTTTTCGCTTGATGACTCTTTAGGCAACCTATCGGATGATAGAAAAACATTTCCATCTTGTTTGCTACTCGAGCACCTCCTTACAGTAAAGTTTTAGATAAACTCCCTGATTGATAATGCGCAGAAATATTGGACAGATAAATGTAACTTTCACTTATTGAATATCTATATTATCTTCATACTTCCACCCTCTGTATATTTCTTTACCCTCTTCACTTCAACGACTTTCGAAATCAACAAACTACCGCAACACTCGAAACTTCACCATATATAAAAACCCCAACTTTCAACTCGATCTCATCATGGCTCACAGCGCAATGGATCAGAAAGCAGCTGACAGAATTGCAACTAGTCAGGTGAGATACCACCCCCTTGTAACCTTTCATGATCATGATAAATCCATCACTCTACCTTTCTAACTTGGACCGCCTTGTTTTCTCGAGCCCGTCACTAACTTGCTATCTCCCTCTAGGCAAAGACAGGCGGAGACACAGGCGTCGCAGCCCGCGCCCAAGCAGCCGCTGATCGTGCCGCCAACTTCCAATCTACCTCTACCGGTAGCAATGCTACGAACACAAACACCAATACTTCTTCCGGCACCACTACAAACAACGAACAGGCGAGTGGAGGTGCTGTTAAGAATGGGAATTAGACTGCTTCTCCTTCATGGTGTAGAGCCTCAACTGGTTTGGCTTGGCTTTCATTACATGGTCAACGAGTGATGGTATGGATATGAATTTCTGGATGGACTTCGACTGGGAGATTAGATGAGAAAAACATGAGATGATGATTTGAAAGGATGGAAAAGTGAGAGAAGATATGGTTTGCTTAAGTAAAAGGAAATATTTTGTAATTAAAAATTGAGCGTGACTAGTTTAAGAAGAGAAAATCCAAGCACTGTCGTTTCCATACACTAGCTGAGCTTCATCTGGGTGAAGGACATCGGAGAGTTTTTCAATCTGCCTGGATACCATAGAACACCAGGCTAATCACGAGCGAGTAGATGCTCCTGAGGGGCGCAAGACACGCAATATGTGGAAGTGGTGCATGAACAATCAAACGTAGTGTTAGTCCAAAATCAAGAAGGAAGCACGTATGTTTGATGTATCAGAAACGTGGAGAAAGACCTACAGATATCGTGCTTGCGAAAAAGCTATTCGCGCAGAGGATATGGAATCCAGGAGATATGCTATGATCGTGCCGGTAGGGAAGTTGCAAGAACTCAAATCTGGAGTGATTTCAATGTCATACGAGTGAATGGAAAGTGGACTCCAACACGCACCGCAATTCGATGAAGCGGGGGACGGACAGGGATTGGAATAACAACTAGCTCGACTCCAACATACGGCCAGGATCACTCTTACTCGACGTTTTCTGAACTTGGCAATCAATCTCACCTGTAAGACCAAAAGTGACGCCACTTCTAGTGAAGTGATTGTTATGGTATATATAGGCCATTCTCACATCACCGAGTCGGGCCAATTTGATTGTCCGAGCCTGGTATTGCATACCACGTTGCACTGCAGAGCGGGTACTTTACTTAAATAAGGTCTTACAACTAAGCGCAAACAATCCAACCTCATAGAACTCGAAAACCCGGGTCTCCTACAATTCGCGATCGCGCAAATGCTCATCTACCCGCATGGTTCCAGCTCTGGGGTCGACGGGGTCGCTGGGTAATTATTTTAGGATATCCCGCCAACTATACATTAGGCATCATCAATCTCCTAGTTGATCGTCGTCAGCTAAACTAGTTGGAGGATCTCCCGGCTTTGGCTTGTTTTGTTGTGGGCGCACTGAAAGCTTTGTAATCATTGGAGCTGGATGTAGGACGAGCGGAGGCTGAGAGGACGTTTGGATCTATCGGTCATGAAGCAGGTGGTTGAGAGGAGTGTATGTCCCCAATCGCTGGTTGGAGTTACTTTATGCTTGAGCATCGCAGATAACGGCCGAGGTTGGCTTCTACACCAAGGTTGTTTATTGTGAATGGAAACATGCTGACCTTGTATTTCTTCCGACGCATGTACGACCATTACCACGTCGGTCGCCCATAGATTGACTAGTACCATAAGCTACCCATTCTATATTCCAGTCCCTGTGCTTTGCTTCATCCTCTAGTGGGTGAGCTTGTATGTCGGACTTTCGACCCATAAACGGTCAGTCCTTATGCTTTTTCCTCTGAGATTGTATGTCTGTCTTCCGACCCATGTGTGACCAGTAACATTGCCTTTGTGCCGAAATTGAGTAAAATTAGAAACCCAGTATAACTGTCTTGTTGAACGTCGACGGAGATTATAGCCTCGCTTGCTTCGTAAACTGAGAAAAAGGATCTGTAGAAGCCGAATTAGGAGGACGTACAGCTCAGGAGAAATGGCACCTACCTTCTCAACATCAATCTTCCAATCACCCCCTGGGAATCAATTAACTACCATTCTCAGTCCAACCTCAGCCCGCCTAGAACTCACCTAAGAACCCAAGTAGAATGACACGGCCAATCGGCTGTCAATATCTTCCCCAATCCACCCAATGAATACTCATTAGTCAATGTTAACCCACCCATCTGTAGCGTTCCTATCGTAGCCCACGTAAAATTGGGTCACAACTTCAACATCATTATATCGCAGAACAAAACTTCTAGATAGAACTAAACATTCATGCTGTATGACCTCTATTCTCATTCCGGTACAAGCAGTGAGCCCAGATAAGCTAAAGAGCAACCTATCACGGGGCAGTCTATCCTTCCATATCTACATCATAGAAAGTGTCAAGATCATCCCATTGCGGAGTTGCCATCAAACTAGGTATATTGTGGAAATCAGTTAGATAGTCATCCGGAAACAGTTCGGGGTAAACCATTGGTTCGTCTTCTATTGCCTGATCTAGAACTTCAACAGTTTCAGGTGGGTTCAGGTCATTCTCTGTAGCGGTTTGGTACTTCTCTGAAACCTCAAATTCATCCCATTGCGGAGTCGCCATCGAACCAGGTATGTCGAGGAAATTAGTAAGATAATCGTCCGGAAGCGGGGCGGGGCTGGCCATTGGGTTGTTGTCCCTTTCGTGGGTCAGGGTTCCCACATATCCAGGCAAGTTCGGATCATTCGCTGTAACCATTTGGTAATTTTTGGTAATCTCATGTTGTATATCTTTGTTTGTTGATGGAAGCCAGCCTGAAGATCTTAAGCAATCAGGGTGAGTGGGAATATCGGAGACATTTAGAGAATCGCAGTCCATCCATAGATCTAGCAGCTCTTCTAGTTTTGGCATTCCATCAATGTTCAGGCCACGGATAGGCAAGCCGAAATTCATGAAGCTATCGTCAGAGTCAGAGTCAGAGCTCTCATTTCCACTAATCTCAATGTCGCTCCATTGTAGGACGAGGGAATAGCATTTACGGATGCTCCCTTCCTTATGAGTATCTCAACCATATCATCTCTATTGCATTCTGCTGCTAATTGTAGTGCAGTTCTACCACCTGTTGTTATTGCCGGCGAGTTTATGTCTGCTCCTATGGAGAGCAAGTGGTTGACAATGCTGGAGCAACCACCATTTTCAATTGCCCTTTGAAGAATAGTTTGACGGGAAAATAATTTCCAGAAATGACTATTAGCCTCAGCGGCGGTGACACTGAGGAGCTTTAAGATTTCAAGTGCGTCTCTGTCTTCAAAATCAATAGAATGAATGGCTGGTAACAATTCTGAGTCGCCACCTTCCTGGAAGGGTTCTCTTAGGCGGTGCTTTCCTTGGGTTAGGAGAGTTTTCAAAAGATTGAGATCCATTCCATGGATGGCTGCAGAAATGGCAGACTTATCCGGACTATAGTTGAACATCCCAGAGCTATTATATAAACTTCGGAATACCTGTTTGGGTGGGCGCTTGAAGTCTACTCCTGCTTCTAAGAGGGTGCATACCAGCTCGTATTTTCCCCCAAGAACAGCCTCGGAAAGAGCAGCACGGCCATAGCTATTAGAACTCCCTTGAGACAGATGGTTCTGACTTAATGCCTTTCGATTTAGGCTTAGCAAGAGATTCACACTTCTGAGGTCTTCCTTGCACACCGCCACCCAGAGAGCACCAGAATCTTCAGGGTCGGCTCCACGCCCAAGTAGTTGCACCATCATTTCGTAACCAAGAGAATCCATGCAGACCTGCAGTGGACTCGGTGCTTCATGATCGGCGGACGGGTTGTTGACATCGGCACCCTGACCTAACAGGTATGAGATAAGTTCGATGTCACGTCTGGCCAAAGCAGCTGTTAAGGCAGTCCAGCTAAGAAACATAGCTGCTCTTATAGGTGCCGGTGGTGCATTGATATTTGCGTTGTAGGACAATAACAGACGAACGATGTCTATTGATCCTTTGCTACTAGCCAATTGCAGTGCTGTTTCATGCTTGTCATCCATTAAAGCATCGACTGCCGCACCTGCTTTAAGTATTTCCTCTACTACCGCGACATTCCCACTTAGAACAGCCTCTCTCAGCGGGTCAACGGAGGAAATTGTGCTGCCGGAAATAACTCCTAATTTGGCACCATGATCAAATAGTAGTTTCGCTGCAGCCAGATTTCCAGACCTTGCAGCATAGTGTAAAGGACTGCCAGGGTCCATTAAAGGGTAGCGTAAATCCATGACATTGTAGTTCGGGTCCGCCCCGCAATCGAGCAGGTATTGAACCATCGGCAAGTCATTCATATCGACAAGTTGAAGGCATGACATCCTAGAGCTTGATATATCATTAATTCGAGCTCCTTTAATGAGTAAATACTCTATAAGTTGCAGGTTTCCACTGCGCGCCGCATAAGGAAGACATTTTCGAACCCCTCCGCACCCAGACCCCTCTATTCTTCCAACATATTGAAGTAAAAGCTGTACTTTCTCAATGCTACCAGTTGAGCTGGCAGCTTCAAGTAATGTCAGTCTTTCTGCCTGCCAGACCCGACCCACCTCGTAACTTAGCACGAGCTCAATAATTTCGAGATCGCATTCTATGATTGCGTGATGAAGGATCGAGTCGTTTTCCAGATCTCTATTGTGATGATACCCTTCGAGTAATTCCTTGGCGACACGGGGCTGGCTTGTTTCCAGCGATAGTTTTAACAGAAATATAAAAGAGACGTCTTTAGGTTCTTCGAGTGCTAGCTGGGTCGCTTGCTCATTCTCCCTAGCTCCTGCGCATATGAGGAATGGTAGCAACTCAGTTCGTTTTAAATGTATAGCAAGTGACAACGCATCTTCGGAAAATTTGAGTATAGCCTTTGGACTAGCGCCAGCCTTCAGGAGAATTTGAGTAATCATCTTGTCATTTGCACGAACAGCACACACCAGCAACTTCTCGGCCATCACTCGAATTGTGCATTGCTTGTCGGCGAGCAAATGCTCGAGAATTTGGAGCATGCCTCCAGAATGACACAACTCTATCATCTTCATGCCGATATCCTTAATTCCGCTAAAAGACACATTGTTCGAGAACAGATAAACCGCGAGCTTTAGGAATTCCAAGTGCGGTGTTTTGGTAGTCAATCCGAATGCATGTTCTAGATTTATTGTGGGATAACCATCAGGATTGCTGAGGAATAGTGGCCTCAACCGGCCAAACACTTCCAGTTGTATTGTACGATGGACAGCGGAAACTGTAATCATGTTACTTCTATGCGACAAGGTGAATGATCGAATAACCTCCCGCCCGGTATTAAGAACATTGGCGGAGAGGGGTATATCTATTTATATTAGTTTCAAACCAAATAGTATGGGAGAGTTACTCACGCGTGTTGTTGTATTTGCTCAAGAAACAGAACCAAGGCAAATTGGCGGGGAAATTGTGCTGGAAATTTAATTCCGGAGGTGGAGGCGTTCTGACGGTAATAGCCTGACTATGTGCATTCGGCCGGCTATCAAGGTTTTGAATAGGTACTATTGCAGTTAGTGATGCCTTAAATATAGAAACGTGCTAGTGGCAACGAAATGTAGCTGTACCTCGTAGAACAACGTCTTGTGATGTCTGACCGTTGTACCGCGCTCGCGCTCGCTCGACTCTTTTTGGATTCACGTGGAAATTACCGATGGTGATGGTTGAATCCTTGTCGTAGGCTCTTCGGTTCTCTATACAGCGATGGACAGAACTCCATTCCTTCGCAGCGATATTCTTTCTAAAATTCCACTTTTTGAACATTGCTTCGTATTGTGCCTTGCTAAGAAGAGAAGGTCAGACCGAACCGTGGAACTTTCTCAGAAGGAAGATGACGAACTTCTTATTAAAACCATGGTTCATCGCCATGAATTCCCTGGTGCTTTTCAAAGACATGCCATCCTTCAGATAGAGATTCTCTAGAAGAGGCCTATGTTTTTCCCAGAGAGCATTGTTTGCGGCTCGTTTGCCTTTAGGAATCTCGGTTCCAGACATCATGGGAATCTTCGTAGTGAGGCTAATAAATAAAGGTTCAGAGTGCACTTCACTTCAACGACGAAGGATATTATTAACGAAGAATCATAAATAAGCTGAAGAACGCGCACATTAAACTTGGAGGGCAATTGGCCTTTGAGAATGATAAAAGAATCAGGGCTCCAGCGTAACCACAAGTGAGGCTATGGATGTGTGCAAAACATTCCTGAGGTATGATTCGCTGTGACAAAGTCTGCATTTCGTCAACCTGACACTCCTCACATTTTATCCTACCCTACCAAATATATGCACTTATAAACCATCTGCACAACCCCTCATTGGCCTGACTCAAAATCCGAATTTCCTTGATCGGTTTCGCTTATGGTCGCACGGCGGATGACCATTAGGAGGCTTAATTGTGGAGCAAGCCGATAGGCCGATGGAATAATCTGCATTTCGAACTCAACCTCATTGGCTTCACCAGGGCCTGTGGTATGATTGCGATAATATCCGGAATTCAGCTTATACCATTTTCACCCAATATTCTTCGCAGTGTTTCGAACAGCTCAGTAATTTGATAACGATTACATCATTGAACATTGGCAATACCCCTTATCCCACAAGCTGCTTGGAGCCTATTCTTCGAAGTCGATCTGATTTCGCATCCCTGCGCATCCCTTCTACCACGGCCTCCTCGTTCTCCGGCTGCGCAAAATCCTTCTGGGGAAGTACCAGCCCCATGAATCAGCAGTGCGGCACCACCACCTGCTGCACCACTGCTTGCAACGCTACACAAATGATGAGACTGCTACTCTGCTTCTACGCCGATAAATCCATACTACATAATGAACAACGTCGAATTCTGACTTTGGTTTGATATAGAAACGAGCTGAACGGCTAGGGAGTGGACGGGGATGCCTTGACTTCTAGGAAGGATGGCATTCAAAATAATGGAAATGGGGAATAATACAAGTAATCCATCAACTACCTCCGAGCTCCAATCCTCAGCACAAATTCATTCTTTGAAATATCTAAACGAGGATCGGACAATGAATTTCGAGGGCTAGGAAGTGAACATCGGTCGCTATGACACACCCTTTCCTTTGTTCCGATAGCCCTGTTCCAAGAGACTTTGCTTCTTGACATACTCCATCACAATATCTTCTTCCGCCTTCTCTTGTGTCGTTTTCTCACCCTGCTGTTCCTGTTGTTGCGCCTCGAACTCACTTTGAGTGGTTCCCGCAAGATGCCCCGGATCATGTGAATGGTGGTACTGAGCGTTTGATGACGTACCAGCCCCGGCTCCTGCATTCTCCGGCATCTTTCCGGATCTTTTCCTTGCTCGCTTGAGCTCCTCGTTATCGAGACCTAGATCCGACTCCCACTCACGGTCACTACACCTCTGTCTCTGTTCCCTCAGACTTTGCGCGGTGACTTGCTTCAGTTGTTCTTCATATTCCAATGCTTCGCGTGCGTTTCGCTGAGCTTCGACTTCGCTGACCGCTATCGCCTGGCGCAAATTCTCTTCGTGCATCTGATAATCTGCAGCTTCTTGTTGGTATTGAAGCTGAGAAAAGTTCTCCTGAGTCGCCTGCTCCAAATTGGCATCCTCTTCTGCGCCTCCATGTGACATCTCCTGGACTGACAGTCGAGCGGTTTCGTTGGTTTTAGCCGTTCCTAGTGATTCTTTGGAGGCCGTGTAGGCAGCGCTCAAAGGAGATTCCGAACGATGCAAGGTAAGAATGACACTCTCGCGATCTTGGGTCAAAGTATCTGCACTATTGGTAGACTGAGCACTCGCAGCACGTCTGTGGTTTTGAAGGGCCTCTCTTTCCTCCATGTTCATATTTTGCTGTGCCTCCAGAATATCTCGTACCATCTCGTCAGAGTTGCGTTTTTTCTTCAGGTATTTGTGGATTCGCTTCCAACGAACAATGACGTCTTGCTTTTCTGCATCGGAGCTCGCCAGCCACTCCTCGTATCCTTGAGCTGTCCTGGATGCGATGATGTAGTTCTGCACACTGCTGCCGAATAACTTCTGCACCTCTTTGTGTACTCCTTTCATCATATAACTTGGGATTCCAAAGAGAGCTGCACCTGGCTTAGTTAAGAATCCTCCGATCCCTTTCCCCATTCCTTTGAAAAACCCGGTAGCACCCTCTTTCTGGGCCCCTTTCCAAGGCTGAGTGACTAGACCAGTAACACCGTCGTACCAGCCATAGGCAAACTCTTTGCCTACTGCCTTGGCGCCTGACTTGATATCTTTAACTTGTTGTGGAGGACGCACGGTATTGTCTCCCCAAAGCTTAGGGGCGTTGTGAAACCCCTCGGTAATTCCCATTGAGAGATTCATAGGTGACTGCAAAGCTGCCTTTACGATACGCCCGAAGCCTTTGCTTGTGTGCGCGCCGGTCCGGCGCAGCATGTCATGGTCCTTGCCGGAGCCGGATTCGGTTCGACTGCGGACTCGACTTCGGCTAGCGTCATCTTGGTTGAAACTTGACTGGCCTGGAAGTGTATTAGACATAGAGCTTAACCCGATGTTCGAAGAGGGACTCGACAGACCGGAGAGATTGGAAGGACTCCGGACACGAGCAAGAGACTTCTGCACATTTAAGCTCGTCTGACTTTTTTCTGGAGAAATTGGTGGAGTTGACATTTCCCCCACATGTGAGGGTTCACTTTTCCTTGTCATTGTCGGCCCTGATACTTGGGGCTGCTTTCGGCTGGGCCCAAATGGAATGCGCAGAGCCTTCACTGTCTCCGATGGAAAATCGGCTACACCCATCACCATATTGCTGAATGCCCCAAAGAGTGCTGTAGCAAATCCGGACAATGGATCCAACGGTCCTTCGTCTGTGTTGTATTCTTGTGCTCTAAAGAGCTTTAAGTCATGAAAGTCCAAGAGGTTTGCATTCGCCAAAGTACAAGCGGCAAACGCGCTCAACCTGACCTGAGTGCGCTTGATGCGCCATACAGCGGCTCGAGATGGTGCAAGGGTACAACGGAGTCGGTCAACTTCGAGCTGTTGATGGAACGACTGAGCACCTATGTCACTGCCTCGCTCTATCTCAATCTTGCTTGCCAGTTCTTTCGCACGTTCCATACTTTCGGGTTTGAGGCAGAAGTTGACGGCATCCGCTAGTTTGTCCGATGTGAGCTGTCTGTGAGGGATCTGATTGGGGCCGGCGCCTGCTCGCGCGATCATAGCGCCCCAGAAGGGCTGGTCTCCAAAGAAGGGAACGACTAAAGTCGGCCGACCTGCAGCAATGCCTGCCGCCGTGGTTCCTGCGCCGCCATGGTGAACGACGCACGAGACGTGCTTGAAAAGCCAATCATGCGGTACGTTATCTAGCATGAAGACGCCGTCAGGGATATGAAGCTCTTCCGCACCCATGCCTCCCCAACCTTTAGAAAGGAGTACACGCTGGCCAGTCTTCCTCGCGGCCTCAAAAATAAGCTCCGTCATCGCATTGGGATCGTCTAAAACGATGCTCCCGAATCCTATGTAGACAGGGGGCGGGCCGGCGTCAAGAAACGCCTGAAGGTCAAGGGTGGGGATGTAGTTAGAGGCCAAGTTGAGAAAGTAGAACCCAGAGATGGATATGTGAGGGCCCCAGTCTTTCGGTTTGGCTATGAGGGCCGGAGACCAACAGTAGGTGTGAGGGATTCTGAGACGTTGGAGCATTCCGGGAGCCCAGATCAGACTCACGGGATCTAAACCGAGACACTTCACGCGAAATCGGTTGATGATGTCACCTAGCCCCTGCCATATGAGGAGCTCGATCATAACATAACTTATGTAATTAGTGAGTTGAGGGTCGGCATTGGAGGATTGGATGTTGGCCAGCGGATGGGGAAAGGCCTGAGTGGGAGAATATGGCATAGTGAACATGATATGGAGAGGGATGCCCAGCTTCTCTGCGCAATGTATATGGGCAAAGCTTGGGGGGTTGGCAATGATGCAGTCGGCGACGAAGGGTCTTGATGCAGGCTCGGAAATGTCACAGTCGGTAGCACGAAGACCTGTTCCGTCACCTGCTTCGTAACATGATCGCCAGCAGCCTTGAATGTACTGGGCAACATCTCTTCTTCGCTGACCAACATCTCCATTTAGTAGACTGCGAAAGCCGGGCATCAGGCCGGGGTTCTTGACCATGAAGCCCATTAGCTGAGAGGGGTCGCCGCCAATGTTGAAGAATTCCAGTCCATTCTCCTGCACAAAGCCTTTGAAATTGGGATGAGTTGCCAAACGTACGCGATGGCCGTAGGTATCTTTTAGGACTTTCCCCAAGGCAACGAATGGTTGAACGTCTCCGCGCGAACCCACGACTTGGATGACGACGTTCAAGGGTGGAGGTGGAGGAACTCCTTCCTCACCTCCTAAAGAAGGGGGAATGTAGGGGAGAGGAGGCGGGTGACTATCTTGGACACTCTGAACGTGTTGACGTAAGGCAGGAGTAAAGATCTGGGATAAACGGCGGTTCAACTGATTGATTCGAATATCTACACGGCCGTCGTCAGTAACACGGGCACCTAAACCGTCTTTTTTGTCGCGGATCTCGCCGTAGATATCGCCGTAAGCTGGAGGGGGCATATCGTCCTCCGCCGTATCAATGATTTCAGTATCTCCCAGAAGAGCCTCTTGTCTTGTGGATCTTGCGGGATGGTTCTGAGCGGCAATGACAGCTTCTGCTTGCTGAAGTATGGATTCCTGCACGACGGTCTCCGGGACTGACGGGTCCTCTCCTGAGGGAGGCTGGACGGCCATGGTGTGAATATGAGGATACACGCTAGGAAATCAAGCGGGTGTTCGAGTGAGGTAATTCAGCTGTAGCGAGAGAAAGGGACGCATACATAGAATAAACCTCTATATGAATACTGAACGTCTGCGCTATCGTTCTAAGAATTGGGCTTCGGTTTGAGGCGAGTAGGAGCAATGCTCTCGATCATCATCTCAAATACCATGGTCGGATCCATAGTTACTTATAAGAATTCAAGTACCCCAAGATTCTTTCTAAACTTCCAGTTGCAATACCTCTTTGCACCTTTTCTCGATATAGAGGATTGTTTGGGTCAGATTTCACGAACGCGTTGGTAAGTATGCCGAGCAGGCCAATCAGAAAATTCAGATGAGCTACGTAAGCGGATAAGTAAGCATTGCCATGGAGCTGTAGCAGTCACGTGCAGTAAGTATGGTGCACGGATACTTATGATACGTAGTCCAGGGCCACAAAAATGAACAGGTCGATTTAGAACAATTGACTGTAGATGATGGCTTTTATCGATTAAAGTTGTCAAACTAATGTCCTATCTATTATATTTTGATGCTAACGTTAGTCCCAACGTCTTTTGGGTGCTTTTGTCGGCCTGCCATTTCTGCACCGGAGAGCCAAGATAAGCTGACAAGGCACCAAAGGCTGCGCCGAATAGTGAGCATGGAACATTGAGGCGGTGTTCGCGGTCGGTGGGTATGCCATTATGCTTAAACCGTCGTCATCTCTTATTTGCTCCTTCTCAATCCCCTTACTCGACATTCTTTTAGTTGTTGAACACGAGACCTGGCATGGCGATAGATCAGGTGCAGGAACGCAAACGACGAGGCGGTCCACACTCGAAGACAGGATGCGGAACATGCAAGTGGGTTCATACTGCACTCTCCTAGATGGACAATTAACCCACACAACTTGCAGAGTTAGGAAAATCAAATGCGACGAAGCCAAGCCAAGCTGCAAGCGGTGTTTGACGACCGGACGAAAGTGCGACGGATATAGTAGCGATATTGTGATATTCAGTCAAACACTCAAGGAAGCTACCGGCCCCATCCAACGAATCTCTGTACATATACGCGGGAATGCAGAGGAGAAGAGAAGCTTCGACTTCTTTCTTCGAAATACAGCAGCGGAGCTATCTGGATACTATGATTCTTCGTTCTGGGAAAGACTTGTACTGGCTGCTTCCGCACAGAAGCCTTCTTTACGGCATGCTGTGGTAGCACTAGGAGCCTTGCATGAAGATTCCTCATGGAAGGGTCTGGTGCCCTCAACCCCGCCAGCGGAGAACCAAAGGTCCCCATTCGCACTGAAACAGTACGCAAAAGCCATGGGCGCACTACGGAGGTCTCTTTCAAGCGGGAAGGAGGAACCGCTTACGGCGCTCATGTCCTGCATACTATTTTTCTGTTTCGACAGCCTGCGAGGTGGATTTGAGTCAGCTATGGTCCATCTTCAAAGCGGGCTTGGGATTCTGCGGGATATGAGGAGGTCGTTCACAGGAAATCATATCATCGAGGACAATATTGCTCCTATCTTTTTGAGATTGTCGATACAGTCTATTATATACGTTGAAACAAAGAGTACGCATGACAAGACAGTCTTTGCGAGGAAGTTGATGGATGTCTCCGGGAAAGAGATTGTAATTTCGGAAGAATTTGAAGGTCTGAGAGAAGCTCGGAATACTTTGGATCAGGCTACGGATGGACTATTTAGAGCATTCTACATGTGGGAGTAAGTAAAATATATTATGCCTCTAGTTGAAGCTTCGAAGCAATCTTTTCTAGGCCACGCACATGCTGACTTGAATATACACAGTGAGGATCTACCTGTCACTTTACAGTCCCCAGAGAGCCTCGCTTTATTCAACAAATACACGTCTCAGTTGTCTCTCTGGAACGTTGCGTTCGAAAAATTCATGGTATCCAAAAGCAAAGATCTGACCAGCAGAGAATTGCAAGCCGCCGCAGTCTTGAAAATACATCACACGACAATGAAAATTATGGCTGGTATGAGTGATTTTAGTGCTCCTTCAGAAGCAGGTAACGCGAAGAAATTCTCGGACTATTTGGACGACTTTCAGATTGTCATCAACTTGTCGAAACCGTTGATTGCAACGGCCGAACAGGATGCGAAGAATGGAAAGCCAGCGCGTACTTTCAGCAGCGATTTGGGCTTGATAGGACCGCTTTATTATGTCTGTATCACCTGTCCTACTGCCTCTATTCGGAAGAAGGCAATGGAGCTCTTGTTGCGATGTTCGCGGCGTGAGGGTATGTGGAACAGCGTTAAGGTCGCTCAAATGATTCAACAATTCTGGGAGCTTGAAGCAAGACACAAGGAAGCGCAAGAGATGGGTGTGGGAGAAGTCGATGAATTTGGATTTCCGGTGCCATTTAGTGACCACGGATCTGTTTATTTTGCATTTTTCGGTCGGTCAATAGAGTGAATACCACCGGGGTCTCCATGTTCCCCTTCCTAAAGTTGCCCTTCCTGAATCGAAGAGGTCTCCGCTGTCTTTGATATTGTGATCAACTCTGGCACAGATAAGGACACACCACGTCAGGTCCTAGAAGCGAAAACCCTAGCTGTGCTGGAAGAAGGGACCGCACAGGTGCATAATGTGCATGTACATGGTTTAAATTAGCATTTCCGGAGGAACGGCTTATGCCAGTACTTGAATAACTCTGGCACCATTGGCCTATGTAGAGAGTGCTGCAGCTGCTGCTGCGTTCTTTGTTCAAGACGCAGTCAAAGGGTATAAGCTTCGTTGGGTGTAGAGCGCCCAATGGGTACCCACCCCACGCACTGGGTAGGTTCGCTGCCTAGTTAGGTGAACGACTGGAATCGCAGGTTCAGTATACTAGTAATTTTATTGTATGTTTGTCTTTTATTCCTTTTCCTACTCTTATACATTGTGTCTGTTGCCTTTGGAATACACAATACTTCGTTAGGTGGTATATCAGCTGCCGATGCCCCGGATTGGAAGTAGCTGATGAAAGCAATCTTCATCACTGTACTAAGCCTTCTTCCAATGGACAGCCTTTCCAAGAGGTCTAAAAAGCCGCGAACCAACAAGGCTTTTTCGGCTGGTGCTGATTTCAGGACCTCGAGGTCAACGACGACGTACAAAAGCGGCAGATCCATCAACGCGCAGACAAGGAGTTCAAACCACTCTTCTTTAGACTTTGCACATTGAAATTGCGTGGCACTGAGTGATAACGATTTTTCCGTCAAGCGATGCTGGTTAAGTTGAAGAATTTGCAGCACCAAATGCTTGAGTATGTCAACAGTCGTGGGAACGGTGGCACTATCTCCGCTCAAACTTGGATTCAAAATCCAAACGACCGGTATCTTGCTCTCGGAAATGAGGTTAATCACATCGACAGCAAAGTCTTGCGCGCAATGACGGGTTGCATATGAGCCGAAAATCGAGATATGAGAGGAGTTTCTCGTGGCACTCCATTCTTGAAGTTTTGGTGATGTAGCAAAGAAGCTTGATACACCGTGCTGAAATCTACGACGATTGCGCATTGCTGAGCACAATTTTCGGGCAGTTTCGGGTGGATGCAGAGTTGAGGAAGCCGTAAAAGTGAGGATTTGTGATACTTGGATATCACAAACTCGCTTGTTGGTATCGAGAAGACTGGCCATGTTCAAGCCGTGATTGGCTGGGAATAGCCCATTAGTTATACGTATCAATGGATGTTCATATGGTTTCTGATTCATCAACTTACTTTGTATCAACTTTCGCACCTCGAGAAGTATCTGGTGGAAAACCCTCTGTTCAAGGTGCATATCACGCTGTTCCATCATTGCTGCTGTTACGGCCAGCTGATCCAGCTGTCTGGAAGAAGTCGCGAGGTCGTCCAAAAGGACCTTGAAACGCAAGGCGTACGGTCGAGTAATCGATGTTAGCATATGCTTTAGCCTCCCCTCTTTATACCAATTGACTGCTCAAATAACAAATCTAATTATCTGTGAGTATATGATGGCGACAAGTTCGCTCATTCGTTTGGTTGGATACAAAACACTTTTGAGCTAAGTTATAATTAGGTGCGGATTTCACATACAAACATGGGTAGAATTGTCCGAATTAGTAACGTGGTTTATCAGTGAGCGGCGTACTTTTCACCACCTTAATACTTCGAAATTATAATTAAAAAATCACAATATATTATATATGTAATGCTAAAATTTTGCTAGAAATTTTAATAAAAACAATTGATTGCAATAAAATAAATAATATATTAATATATATATCATGCTAATCCACACTTCGCAATATTCTCGATTTCATTTCTATCATCCCTATCATCCTTATGTGCACCATTGACTATGTTTGTTGACTTTATAAGTCCGATCTCGTCATGTTGTCCAAAAATAGTTCTGACTGCACCTTCTAGGAATGATCCTACAAACTGCTTGTTCTTCTGGTCCTCTCGAAGCATTGTTGCTAGCGCCTCTTTCTCCTGTCTATCAAGTTCTGCACGCTTCTCGGAAATGACCTGGAGCTGTTCATCGAACCTGTTCTCTAAAAAGTTCTTGTTAAGCTCCATATCTCTGATACGATTTCCGATCTCGAGATGTAGGCCTTCTAAATCTGCAGCTCTTGAGTGATCGCCAAGAGTCCGTACAAGCTGTAACGCCGATTGAATCAGTTTGTGTATCCCTTGCGCAGTCACTGGAAGTCGATGTACAGCCGTGTGACGAAGTTCATTTGTAGCGGAGAAGACTTCTTTTAGGGGTGTCTCAGAATCATTGTTTATTGCATAAGCAGGTAGTTTATCGCAGCTGTTAACCAAAACTCTTGTCCATTTCGTTAACTCAGCCGCCTCAGCGCAGTCCCATTTATGATCTTCCAATAGAGAAGGCAACCATTCGGCTGCAAATTCAAAGCAGCACTCCTCTAGCTGACGCTGAGTTGTTGTCAAGATAAGATGTTGAATTCTAAACGGAATGTAGGAGGGGTATAAAGATGGAGCTGTCTTTGAAGCAGATCCTAGTGTTCATTTAGATGGTCAGAATGTTCTCCGGTTGTGATGAAAGGGTAACTTGCTCTCTCGAACATTATCATTCTTGTGATTATCATCCAGTTCTGCATGTTCACTTGCAGATGCCACTTCTTCTAAAACTTCTGCAGCGGACCGCGCAGCATCATCTTCGGATTCGTTTCGTTGAACATCGCGGGTTGGTGAGGTCTGGAAGAGCTCTGGGAATGCAATTTTTGCCTTTAATTCGGACTCAAAGATGCACTGATCCAAGAGGGCCTTTACAATATCGACAACCTTATCAAAACCGAAGTCCGTAATTAATTGTTGAAACGAATTTCTGTGGTGCTCAATAACCTCTCGTACTTTTTTGGATTTCCGAATTTGAGCCTGAGGGCCAGTAAATACGGTACGATAGGCGAGGAAGATCCGCCGGCGATCCGCCAACGAATGAGCCATTAGAAGCACAAATGAGGACCGTAGAAGTAGGAATTATAGACTGTAACTAGATGGATCGATAAGAATTGATGTTGACGGTAACAAGGGGTTCAATAGTTGATTAAGCTGGAGTGGTGCCACCTTACTACCCCACATTCTGATGAGGGATAAGGTTATGCTCTCTCACGTCATTTTTCTCTTTCACCCCAATCCCCCCACGGCAGGGATTATTATGCTAATGTCTTGGCAAAAAAAAGTGCCAAGATCGTTCTTCATTTTCTGCCTAAGCACTTTGGATAACTAAAATGTCAGCTAAGGGGGGGGTGCGGGCACCCCCCCCCC
>LLKJ01000354.1:0-17023 GCA_002242865.1 Clarireedia sp. CPB17
CCACGCACCCCTTCACCTCCCAAACCATCCTCATCACCGGCAGCAACACGGGGCTCGGCCTCTCGGCCGCCACGCACTTCGTGCGTCTGGGCGCCTCGCGCGTGATCCTCGCCTGCCGCTCCCTGCAACGAGGTCTCTCCGCCGCATCGCAGATCTCCTCTGCGTACCCATCGTCAGCATGCGTGATCGAAGTGTGGCAAGTGGACGTAGGCAACTACGCCAGCATCCAGGAGTTTTGCGCGCGCGTCGCCAAACTCGAGCGCTTGGATGTGGTGGTGGAGAATGCGGGGATTGCGGTCCCGAAGTTTGAGCTGCTAGAGGGCATGGAGAGTACGGTGACGGTGAATGTGCTGGGCACGTTCCTGATGGCGTTGGGCGTGCTGCCGAGTTTGAGGGAGAGTGCGAGGAGGTGGGATGCGCAGGGGAGGTTGGTTATTGTTGCGAGTGATGCGCATGAGCAGGTATGTTTTCCCTCATCCGATTATTTGCGTAGGATGAGAGGGCAAGTAAAAACGCACAATGCTAAAGAACTATCAGGCTCTCTTCCGCGAACGCAAAGCACCTAACCTGATGGCTGCGCTCCGCGATCCTACCGCCGATTACCAGCAGGATCGCTACAACGTCTCCAAACTCCTCGAGATCCTTATTGTCCGCGAACTAGCGCCTAAGATAGCTGGTTCCGGCAAGTCTCCCGTGATACTAAACACCTTGACGCCTGGGTTTTGCCACTCGGAACTGATGCGGCATGCGGTGTTTCCCCTGAACGTGCTAGCGTGGCTAGGAAAGGCGCTCATAGCGAGGAGCACAGAGGTAGGTAGTAGAACACTTGTTGCGGCCGCGGTGGCTGGGGAGGAAAGTCATGGGCAGTATATGGTTGATTGTAAGGTTGATCGGCCAAGTAAGTGGGTGAGGAGTGAGGAGGGGATGGAGGTGCAGAAGCGGGTTTATGAGGAGGTAATGTTGGCCTTAGAGGAGATTCAGCCAGGGATCACGAAAAACATCTAGGTTCTCTTTTTGAACATACAGTTTTGATCGTGATTGCTTAAATTCGTAATAATCATAATCTATGTTATTCCTAATTTTTCTATTCCTTATTTCGTCTTTCCCGTGGGAATGCCGAACAGTACAGCTGGCTGACCATCCTTAGCCGCTTTGTCAACTCTGAAGTAACCCTTTCTCTCCAACTGAATGATATCATCCGCCTTTAGCTCAGCAACATTGCTATCGCAGAGCTGGTCTGTTTTATGGGCAGACTCGGGTGTTAGGAATTCCTCCCAGTTATCGTCCTCCTCCAGCTTGTCTTTTGTAATCAAATAATCAAATTCGTACACCTCAGCAGGAACAAGTTCCTGGTCCAACGACAGCCATGTAACCTTCATCTCGGTCTTTTTGACATCACCCTCCAAATGAAGCTCAAGCTCAATGTCTGTAACAGGGGCTGATCCATTGATCTTGCGAACGAAAGCATTGCCCCAGTTCATGAGGGTGATCTCATCGCCCTCCTTGAACAACTTCACGTCTTCCTGGTCAAGAATGATGTTCTTGCTATAGGTAACCTTCTTCATGCCAACCTTTGGATTCTTTCCATGTTTTGGCTTATCTTCGGTATATGGTGTCTCGGGTCCTTTGTTAATCACAGCTTTAACCTGATCCTTCACCTCAACAGCGGTGTGCCGTGGCGCAATTGGGTCGATTTCTTTCTTGTTGGAGGCCCAGAAGTTCGTCCAGTCCATGGTAACGATATTTCGACTGGGTCCTTGTTTCAAGATGAAGTCTCTTAATGCTGGAATTGTCATACCCCTCCTTCGAACACCACGAATAGTTGGCATGCGAGGATCGTCCCATCCCCAAACTTTACCAGCCTCTACCAACTTTGTCAACTTTCGTTTCGATAGGAATACGCGAATGAAGTTCATTCGAGCAAACTCCCACATGTGGACTGGGCGGAGATTAAGGTGACTGATAAACCATTGATACTGGGGATTTCGGTCGTTGTACTCAGTGGTTCTCAAAGCGTGGGTAACACCTTCCAGGGAATCGACAATTGGGCACGCAAAATCGTAGGTTGGATACATTTTCCAGGTACTGCCAGTTCGATGGTGAGGCAGTTGTTGGCCGGTAGCCTCATCAACATTGGGGCATCGATAGATGACTGGGTCGCGCATCGCTTTGTTCGGGTTGTCTACCGACATCTTTGCTCGGATACAGAACTTCTTGCCTACATCTGTACCATTTTTCATCTCCTCGAATATGGCCAAATTATCCTCGACACTCTTGTCTCGGTTTTTGCTTGGGATACCGTCCATTCTTTGCTCCCTCATAGTTTGTTGATCTGTATCATCAGCATATGCATTGCCCTCTCTGATGATCCTTAAGCCATATTGATATAGTTCGTCGAAATAATCACTCGTGTGACTAGTTTTATCTGGCTTGACACCCATAAGGGCCAGATCTTCAACGATAGAGTCCTGAAATTCTTGCTTCTCTTTCAATGGGTTTGTATCGTCAAATCGTAGAAGTAATGTGCCTTTATAAAGCTCGTGTGCGAAGTAATCGTTCAGCAGCGCAGCCTTTGCGTGACCAATGTGAAGGTATCCACTGTATAGTGTTAGTAACACAGCTGTTAGGCTACTGAAGACATCTATACATACGATGGCTCAGGTGGGAACCTAGTTACCACGCCATTTTCAGTATTTGGCAGAGCAATGTTGTAACTTGCGCCGACCTTGCTAGCAGCCGCCTTTTTCGCCTTCTCTGCTTCATCCTTGACCTTAATCTCCTCCTGAATTTCTGGATGTGTTTGCTCAATGAAAGTATACCATCTTAACAGGTTGGAAAATGCGCCCTTCTTTAAGAAAGCAGCAGCAACCCTGTTGGTTCGAAGAGTGATCCATATCTTTGTATCCAGCTCGCTAATCGAGTAGCCATCAATATATGAGCGTAGAGTAAGATGTTTATCCAAAGCAGCCAGGTGCGGTTCGATAGCTTTGAAATCTAGCGGTGCTAGGTTGGTCGCGAGTTGCGACAGCTCCTCGGTTTTCATAATTGCGTCTTCGTAGGTAACAACTCGTTGACGGCTTGGAATAAATTCTGAGATGGTGGGGGGGATTTTGGTTTGAATTGACTCAGCGGGGTCGAATGACAAAATTGCTCCCGGAACAGCATTGTTCCGGGGGGAACCTAAGCGCGATGGCGCGCTAGATACCTCGAAGAATCTTGAATTATGTGCGGCTTTTGATTTGCCGTAGCGATTGGCATCGTCAACAACAAATGGCGACTCACGCATTATGTCTTGCTCAGCTGAGTAGGTTATCTTTGTCGCCTGCGAAGCACACAATTCTCCGTATCCCACAAGCCTCGTTACCTATCGTTCAAGTCCGTCACAAAGGGTTCAAACCTAGAATTCTATCCAAGTCAGAAAAGGCCTTAGGTGGACTTCGACCAGTGCAGCAGAAGGCCAAGAAAGCTGTGAAAGATACGAAAAAACGAAAGGCGAGGACGACATATCGGCAGTATGATTTAAAAGATGCGGAACAATTTTCCTTGTGCGATGCTATGCGGTATGTTTACCAGGTTCAAAGAATTTAAGCTGTTACTTATACTTTCTAGATACATCAGGGCATTTGAGGTCGGGCGGCCACCTACGTCAGTCAAATATGAAATGCATGTAAAGTTGAAATCTCTCAAAAATGGACCTGTTGTCCGGAATCGATTACGACTCCCACATCCGGTCAAAACCGATATTCGAATATGCGTTATTTGCCCACCGGACTCGAAATATGCGGCGTCTGCGACGGCGGCAGGGGCAACACTAGTAGGGGAGGAGGAAATATTCGAAGCTGTAAAGGATGGTCGCATCGAGTTTGACAGGTGCATATGTCAAACTGATTCTTTGGCAAAGATGAATAAGGCAGGACTGGGCAGAATTCTGGGACCAAGGGGATTAATGCCAAGCGCGAAAACTGGGACGGTCGTGAAAGATCCGGCTGCCGTTTTGAAGGATTTGATTGGAGGATCAGAATACAGAGAACGTCTAGGGGTGGTGAGGATGGCAATTGGTCAACTTGGGTTCACACCGGAAGAGGTGCAGCGCAATGTTAAAGCATTCATTGAAGCTCTGAAGAAGGACATGGCTCAATTAAGCGACAAGATCAACAAGGAGTTGGCAGAGGTGGTTCTGAGTTCAACAAATTCTCCGGGCTTTAGTTTGAGCGGAGAATTTAGAGACCTCAACTCAAACCTCGACCCTCGAGATTTATCAACTTAATAGAGCGCTTGATAGGCATGTAAAAAGTAGTTCAAATGTATAAGATACTCAAGAATTTTGACCGGGTATAATACAAACTCCTCACGCTATGCTGCCTTGTGATCCATTAAGCTGTTGACTTTGCATCTCGCAAGAGCTTTACTGCCTCTTCACCTACACCCAGATCACGATAGATCCCCAGAATCTTAATCATGCGCGTCTTGCCGCCTTCACCTAGCGATATTGCTTGCTTCAGAGCGGAATTCAGATCCAGAACGATCGTATTCCTCAGACGATGTAATCGAGGTTCTTGAGCCGCGATAAATGGATGCTCTAAGCCGACAGTCATTGTGAGATGCTCAATATTTCGATAGTCCAGCACAAAGCGTTGCAACTTCTTCGTGCTCGTTCCGTTCATATTACTCGTGAATTCTCCTTCCTCTTCATCTTCATCATCTTCGTCCTCGCTCCAAGAATCATCTAGACCATCTGGTGATCGACCCAGTGACGCAACCATCAACCTATCCTCAAGCTCTTCAAGTCGAGAATCCACTTCCAACAACTTTCTTCCCAATGCAATATCTTTACTAACACTTTTCTTCTCTCCAAGAAGTTCTTCAACTTCCGTCTTCCTTTCTCTAACTTTTCCTTTCACATCTTCGACCCCCCTCTTAAAGCCCAACAATCCCATTCTAACATCTTCAACCTTCTCTTCTCCGCCTTTAAGGTCCGAGCCCAAACTTAAGAATTGCTCATAATTGGTGTTTACCAGGTCGAGCAGTTCCTTCGAAAGGGCCTGAGAGCGTTCTCGAAGATCGGACCGAAGATCCTCTAAAGTTTGATGACGATCGGATAATGTGGAGAGGTATGTAGGTGCGTCAAATTTCGGAGCGAGAAAATCGCTTCTGGGAAGGGCTTCGGGATATGGTAAATTGTCTTCGTCGTCTGATGAGATGTCACCCGACCCGCCGCCGAAGTAGAATTTACTCATACTTTCAGATGAGAGTACCAGTATGCTGATTGGGGGACCTCGGGACCTTTATAAGAGGCTGAGAGATTCTGGCTTGGATCTTGTGTGAACCTTTGAGCACACCACGACGTCGAAAGTTGCAGCCACTCAATACCCCTGCGTGCAAGATCGTCCTTCCTGAACACCTGCACTCCTTAAATATCTGCCTCAGGCTAACCAGTAGTCAAGAATCTGTCGATAACTGAGCTGAGCAGATTTTCGGGACCGGAGGAGTACCCTTGTTACATAACAGAATCCAAGCTGGATCAACCGAGGGCATGGAAGTTTCCTCTCGAGGTCTCCTCTTTCTCTTGGTATGGAGAGAGATTCGTGTGACGAGTGATTTGATTGGGTCTTGAAATTACTAAACTTCGAAATCACAAGTCATATAGGTGAAGGTTGACTCGACTGAGAGACGAAATAAGCCGATTTTCGGCGAATTAGCTTGGAAAGATGACACTAGGCTTCTACGCTAAGTTTTATCAAAAAATCTGATAACAATCAAGAAAGATCTAATCTCTTGGTGCCATCTTCCTTTTCCATTTTTCCCCTCTTACAACCTCGAAGCTCAACAAAGCTCATAGGTTCCTTCTTATTTCTGAATGGATATTTATTATTTCTAGATTCAATCCAACCTCACGTAACAACAGAATCAAGAGCTACAATAACGGCTCAGCGACGATTTCTACAAAACTTTCCGTGATTACATAGGAATCCTCGTACTCGTGATTGCTTTTCCGACTAAGCCGATTCTCCAATCGGCAATTTGTTGTGCCGAAACAATGGCCTCACCAGCAGTGTCGACGCCATCATCGGCTGGTTCCCCAGCAGCACTTGCGCCGGCTCCTGTCCTTGCTCTCAAGACAGGCAACTTGTCAAATGTGACCATAATGGCGTCACCATCAGGTCCGGGTACACCTACCATCATGACGACAAAAGAATGGGTCATTCCGCCGCGTCCGAAGCCTGGTCGAAAGCCGGCAACAGATACCCCACCAACAAAGCGAAAGGCTCAAAATAGGGCTGCACAGCGCGCGTTTAGAGAACGGCGGGCAGCCCGAGTTGGGGAGTTAGAGGAACAACTCGAGGAGACTAGAGAAGACCAACAGAAACGTGAGAATGAATTAAGGTTGAAGATATCTAGACTTGAAGCAGAGGTGTCTCGGTTTAACGGAGAACTTCAATCATGGAAACTACGTTGTGATACGCTCGATCGCATTGCGGAGTATGAGAAGGGGGAGAAAGAGGCTGCATTAAAGGAACTGGCATATTTAAGGAATGGATTCCATAGCACAGGCACCGATGCTGTACCTCTTCCGCCACGTCGCAATCGTCGACAAGAACAAGCCTTACCACAACTACCACAAAGTACTCCATTTGTCCCGGAAGTTGAAGAACCACACCAAGTCGGATGTGGACGATGTACTGCAACCAGCCAATGTGCCTGCGTTGAAGAAGTGATTGCTAATGCTGCTGCTGGTTGTGGAAAGTGCGGTCCCGACACTCATTGCGAGTGCTTGGAGGAGACTCTAAAGAATTCTGCTGCAGACTTAGGGGTATCCACCGACTTAAAGAGGGCACATTCGCCTTCGGTGGAAGGTACTGCAGAGAAACGTGCTCGCCACTTCTCTAGGCCATCGACGCCTCTTGAGATCGATTTCACGGCACAATTTTCATCACACCAACCTGCCCCTATACATAATTCACCTCAACCTCTTCAAAGCACAGCAAGGCCACCTATAGAATCATGTGGCTTCTGTGAGCAAGGAACTTATTGTATGTGTGCTGAAGCTGCAGCAGAGTCTAATGCTATGCACGAAAGAGAACGCGAGAATCGTCTTGCCCCATTACTGAATGAAGTAACACCACCACCTTCAGACACAGATGTCGAAAGCACTCAGATCAAACTTCCATCATTGCAACCTAATCATATGCACCGACCTGTCGCTGCCTCTGCGCCTGCAGATTCTTGTGTCAACGGTCCAGGTACTTGCAAGCAATGTCTAAGCGATCCAAAATCGGGATTATTCTGTCGATCTTTGGCAGCTATGAGAGCTTCATCTACATCTGCTCCACCCGATGGATGTTGTGGTGGGAATGCTTCCGGAGGTGGTTGTTGCAAGACAGTTCAGACAGCTCCTCCATCACAACCTCCTCCAAGTCTATCTTGTGCAGATACATATAAAACTCTCGCAACGCACAAAAATTTTGACCAAGCAAGTGATGAGCTGAACACCTGGCTTGGCCGTCTTCATGCTACGCCGCCATATCATGCTGGGCGAGCTCCAATGGAAGTAGAGGCAGCGTCAGTCATGGGTGTACTGAAGTTATTTGATCGAAGGTTTGGAAGGGGCTGAGGTGGATTTCACGAGTTTTTGCTGCACATATTTAATTGAATCACGAGTAATAATGAACGAGGTTCATACTTTTGTACTGTAACGAGAGACGATATTGCCATGAGATACCATTCGGTCTGCGAGGAACTGGTGAAGGCTCGTAGAGCTGTAAAGAATATAACCTTTTATCAATATATTTCAAATGAACGAGAAAATAAACTGACATAATATATTATATGAATTGGTTTTACTCCCTCCTCTCTCATTCCATTCTAGCAAACTGATATTTTACTCCATTATAACAAATTTCGTCTATCCTCCATTCGTTTCTTCAACGCCTCAAGAAACTCTCTCCTTATTTTTGATTGAAGAGACTTAGTGGAGGGAAGGGAACTTTGAATAAGCTGCGGGGTCAAATGTAAATGGGTCCTTCCAAAACAGTCTCTCAATCTCCCGTTTATCGGTACGATCCAAGATGCCTTCCAGGGTGTCAGTGCCCCAATCTTTTGGTACTTTTGGTCGTCCCATAGCATAGCACTTGGCAGCGCAGTATCTAAACATGATCGCAGCTTGGACGCGTGGCATACCGTGAAGGACGGCCTGTACCCACGGGTGTGCCTTGTTGAATGCGTGCCCCGGCATTATTATCTGCATTTCATCAAGACCTGTGACCAAACTTCCGTTTCCGTCGATTTTTGGCCCTGTGAACACATCTTGAGGCGAATCAATCGTGTGTAAAGTGCCATCGCGAAACTTTCCGTGCCAGTGTTCCCAAAGCCACCTCAGCTCGATTTCCTCATGCCACCTGCTAACACGTGCTTCGAAGTCATTGGGGGTAAGAATCATCTCTTCAAATAGCTCCTCCGGCTCGGGGTCCTTCAGTGCAGGGTTATTGTCGAAAGAAGTCCGCCACAGCTGATACATACGACGAATGGTCTTTCGGTCAGAAGTGTTGACAAGTTGGATGGGTGTTGCTAGGCTACCAAAAAGCCCCGATTCAACAACTCGAGTATCGGTGGTGTGGATATTGATGATTGAGACGCATACCTTGAATCCATCCAGACATTCAACTGGGGGCCAGCCGTCGTCCATCAGGCCGGAATTATAATCTAGGACATACGGGTGGCCGTGGAATGTCGGATACTCTTTTTCGAATGGCAGCAGAAGATCTGCCCTGATCGAGCCGCCCTGTGCAATTCGAGCATGGGCAATAAGGGCTAGAATAATGTAGTGTTCGGTGCCAATTGTATCGGAATAGCAGGTATCCCAGTGGAGGTGTACGGTATCTGTTTTGGGGCAAACCCATGCATCGTCCATGTCTTGAATCGCGCCCCCGTGCTTTCGAAGGTCTGCCAGCTCGGGAAATCCTTTTGCTTTGAGTCGATTATGTACATCGCTGATGAATCCGCCTTCTGTGAAAGCTACGTCGCGAGACTCACGGCATACCTGGCTGAAAGATGGCGGTCTTGCGTTTACAATGGACGTTACTGAGACAGTGCAAGATGTTCCGACCACATTTTTATGAGGATAATCGAGTTCCAAGACGCGACCTTCTGGCATACAGAAACCCCAAATCTTGCGTCGTAGCTCTGGTGGTAAAGCTGAGAATTTGGTAAATTCGGTTGCCATTGTTATCGTCTGGATTGTTAGTGTCTCTTGCTTCAGTACTCTTTAATCGCCCAAAAGCATGAAATTAAGATGTTGATATCTGGTTGGTTCCAGTGGATTGATCTGCTTAATGAGTAGGCGAAGATTTGTCGAGGATGTTTTTGAGAAGTGTTTACACTTATATGTTGGTAGAGATAAAAAGAGTCTCATATTGAATTTTCCAGATTCCACCGGGTGACTCGTTCACCACCAACGAAATCCAATGTTTCGATAAAAATTCACTCTTTGGGGTTATTTGAGTAAAAAATGGACCACTTGGTTCTCTCATCATACATGTAAAAGGACATGTATGGTTACATATATTGCAAAGTAATCTTTTTGAGGAGCGGTTCCATTCTACAACTACCCATATCACTGCACCTGCAACCTACTTAGCTACATGCCCATCTTCTAAAGTACTCGGCACCATCAAGCTCGCAAACCCAATGCAGACTCCACGACAAAGCAACAAATAGCAGCTGAAATACGACGCTTCTCGCTCCGCTCCGACGCCTTTTCCCGCTTGCCCCTTGGCTCCTTACCCGTAAAGGCAGGTGTTCCATCATCGGTACCTGCCACCCGATTTGATAGGCGGCCCACGTGCGGAGGGTTCGCTGCATGACAGGACTTTTAGTTGGTTCCTGAATGCGAAAAAGGCACCTTCTTGTTTTCGGGAACTAGATAGTTGGCCAGCTGAAGATAGACGTTAGGGTATACTCTGTCATGGATTGGAGTTGGCTGTGGCGATGGTTTGTTTAAATAGGTAGGGAGGTAGGCAATTTTGCATTTCTGCTTCTTTTCTCTTGCGTCTTCGTTGTGTACCTGTCTGTGTATAGAAGAAGTGCAAAATGTATCGTTCAACTCTTGTTACGTTGTTGTCGCCGTTGCTCGCGCAATTGGTCGATGCGTCGCTTTATGGAGAGAGTTCTCTGAACCATACTTGTCAATTGAGTAAGTTTTTCTCTCTTTTCAGAACATTGTTTCCCTCTCGCCTTTCTCCATTGACCTTTCCCCTCTCCATTGACCTTTTCCCCTCCCACTGACCCTTTTCCCCTACTCCATCACCATCTCCACCCAGCACCACCCATCTAACACCCTTCTCACTAGAAACACCCCACTGGTCCTGCAGCGCCTCCGCCTACCCAAATGTCACGGATTCCTGCTGCACGGAAACGTACGGGGGCTTGGTGCTCAGCACGCAGTTCTGGGATACGTATACCGGGTATGAATCGAGCGGACAGCTGCTGCCGAAGGATTCTTGGACGCTGCATGGACTTTGGCCGGATTACTGTAATGGGAGTTATACGCAGTATTGTGATTTGAAGTAGGTTTTTGCTTTTTACTTTTTCCAACTCGTTGGGTTGTGGAGCTTGGAGGGGTATGGGATGGGGGAATTGGGTATGGAGAAGAGGAAAAGGAAAAGGACATGAGCGACGACTTACAATTATCTCCCCCAGCCGTCTCTCCACCAGAACCAGCACCATCCTGCACCCCCACTTTATCCCCCGCTGACACAGCACTAAACACCCTATCAATCTCCCTCAACATCTTACAGCCCAGCTCGGCGGCGTTCTTCGCCGACCACCAGACGCCCTCTAGCTCCGACAGTAGCTTACACGTCTGCTGGAACTGCGCACGAGCGCGTTTGCGATGCAGGGGGAGTTTATGGTGACGCATTTCGCGGTAAGTGATGCTGAGGGCAAGCGAGATGGCGTAGGGGATGAAGGGAAAGAGCACGAGTTGATCTTGCAGATCGTGTGGGGTGAGAGAACTGAGAATGCTGGTTGAGAGGGCTTGTCGCAGGTAGGAGGGAGTGCTGCGCGCGGGGGAGGACCAGATGAGAGTCCGGTGGGAGAGGATGGAGACGGCGTTGTAGAGGGTTTCGATTGTGGCTGTGGAGGGGGGTTAGTGTGTTGTAGAGGTGCAGATATGGTATCAAAGTAGAGGAAGAATGAAGAATGTTCAAGAACGGGTATAATAGGGGCAAATTAAAAACGAACCACATACCTAGTGATGACATGCTGATTTGCGAGCTGCCGCACTTTATAACTAGGTCCTCGAAGGAAGGAAACCCTACATCAAGACTGCTGTGACCCGCACTACTCAGAGGACGATAAACATCGATGACTCTATCAAGCAGCAGTATAACATCCAAAAGCAATCGAAACCCGGGGTTCTGCTGTTCAAAGCACTGGAGAAGATCCTTACTTATATCTCTCTCATGCATGAAGACCGGACATCCATGAAACGCAGCATTCATCCGATCAATAGCATAAACGCAGCACAGCAGCCTCGTATTCACATCATCCTGCTGCCCCTGACCTTGGAGATGCAGTCCCATGCTTTGAATAAGATGCACGGCTTTTCCGCACAGTTGTGACGAGAGATCTTCTCCACTGGGACTATCGATGAATTGTGAGAGTAACACTAAAGCTTGGATCATGACGACCTTGCTGGTTACCATGCCCATTTCGATAGAAAGTCTCATGGTACCGGCGATCTTTTCTCCGAACGCCTTGCATGTCAGAGGTGGCTCAGATGCGTTTAGGATTAGATGTTCTCGCGCGGCAAAGTTCTTGGATGCTGCTAGGCATATGCCTTGCTGGAGAAGAGCCCGGCAATTATCCGTAGGACGAAGGTTATGATATCCCTCTTCGTCAATTATGGGGAAGATGGGGTGGATTTTGTCAAAGTAGATTTTGGACAAAGCCTCGAAACTGGCTTTAGGCGGCATGGTTGACAAACACTCTTGTTCCAGCAAAGGGACGACGACCTCTTGAACCAGAGCCGATGAGTTGGAGAACAGACTCGAGGGGTTAGGTTGTAATGTAGACGATTGAGGCGCCTTCTTCCCAATCTTTGTAGATAGCCACACTCCGACGCTGTCGAGGGATACCCCGCGTGTAGTATCGGCGCTTGTAGCCGCCAGGAATATACTTTCTGGATTCAGATCACCAATGAAACGGGGCTGTTCAACTGGCGGTCCTCGTGGCTCCGACGCGGTCGCTCGAAATTGTGCGCCTCCGCTTAGGATTCTAGCAGCCTCGAGGTCTTGGTCACTGTTGTCTAAGTTTGGCACATCAAGTGAGATTGAGTGCGACTCATCAGGGGTTTTTGTGACGGGCGATTGCAATTGGGCATCACCGAAATCTCCATGTTTAACTGAAACACCACTGTTTGATGAAGTAATTGCCGCCTTACTCTTTGTGCGCTGCTCAGAAGGAGTGTCCCGAGTCGGAGTCGATTTCCGCGCGGGGGAAGAACTGGGGCTCTCTGTGTTAGCATAATGATCACAGCGTTTCTTGCGCCTCCGACAAGAATCGCATGCCCGCGGAGCTTGATGTCGCTTGAGTGATCCTGTGCCGTCGGAAGCGATGAATTTGAACATGACGTAGTAGTGAATATCACAAGTTCGAGTTTGGACGTCGGACTTTCCGAATTCTAGCTCTATTGTTATGCACCAGGCTAACGTATATGGTCATGAGCTTGGGCAGAATGCCGAACTGATGTTCCGGTTGACGGCACGCGTGCCAAATGTCGGAATGAATTTCCTATTTGATGGATGTGGATTGAATTTCGTTCCGGTGTTGGGTCTTGATGGTGCTGAGGTTGCGGGGTATAATGGCGGTTAACATACTACTCCGCCAAACAGACTTCCTCCTCTTTATGAAATTACTCTTGGACAACTCGATAATCTACCATACCGAGACAACGGAGAGTTTCTAGATCACTAATAGCGAATAAGGCGGTGTGTTTTCGGGTCTTCGTCTTCGTGGTACTGTACGAGCGGAACGGAGCTGCCATATATAGCTTAGTGGTTCCAATGAGGGAGCACTCAGAACGGATATCTGGTCGTCCGGTAATAGAAGGCCTTATGTTAGGGCAATTATCAATCCTTGGAGCAGCTAATAGATGGTTTTCGATTCTTATATTGAGTGGAAATAACTATATCAAGGAGTTGTATGAAATTCAGGCGGCCAGAAGAAGTGAAGTTTAGCTTTTGGCTTAGTAAGCACACCTACGGCCTCATATTTCGCACCGGCAGCTTAGGGTTCGTGGCAACACATCTCATACTCTGGTGATTATCTTCTAAAAAAGTACATCAAAAGTCCACCTCGATATTCATGCCCCTGTTTGCCATTGGAGAATCCAGCTATATCTATAATCCCAGAGCTATTCCACCTCCAAGAGCATCGAAGAGTTCGCCTCTTCAATCTTCTTTTTGATAGCACACTGTACTTCCTCAATTCCTTCGTCAGTACCGTTGTAGATGCCGATTTCGAAATCTACATTTGGCTCGAGAGGCCACTCAGGATTTGCGTACTTGCTTACTTCTATCTCGCAACCTGTACGGCTCAGTAGCTTAGGAAAAGGTTCTTTGGAAAAGTCGAGTTTAGGAAAGTCCAATTGTGGGACCATGATACCACCGTGTTTTAGATCTATACCTTTGCTTTGCTTTACTGGCGGTGCGAAAGATACAAAGTTGACCTTGGTATCTATGTCGTCGAGCTGGGTTTTCCCTTCAGTTTTCCTTGCGGTGCTAATTTGTACTTCCAATGTTTGCTTGTACCGCCTGAAATTGTACCATAATCCTTGATGTAGAGGTGGACGAAATGTGGCCTCTGGCTCTATCTCGACGGCCCCACCGTCGTTTCTCATCTGTGATGCAACCATGAAAAACATTTCCCGAGTTTTGTTGGCACCTGGGACCGGTTCGATTCTGATCTGGTCCCCTGAACCTGTATTATATGCTGGCTGAGTAGTTGACCGGCTGGTCATTGCACGCCATATTCGAAACAGCCTACATTCACTTCCTAAGCCATCATTGATGCCACACTGCCAACACGGAGCCAGTATCCACCAATAACCGAAGGCTACTTGAGTGATGTCAGGGTGACGACGAAGAAAGATATCGAGTGCTTTCATGCAGCCATTGGTGTTAAAGTAGATGATATCTAAATCAGGATTAAACCAACAATGACCCATATGACGATTAAACCAAAAAAGACTCGTGTCTCCGGAGGTGCTGAAGATATATTTTCGATAGATGCGCATTGCCTCAGCGCGAGACTCTCTATTGACATGCATAATAATTGGAGCACGGCTGGCCCTGCGGGTGACTTTGTATTCTTCGCACTCATACCTGCCCTCGGAGGAGTTGAAACCATTCCGGATTTCGACAATGCGTGGGGAAGAGAGGGCAACGACGCACCATATCATAGACCGCAATTCCGGGGTGAGCTTAGGGAAAAGCGAAAACTCAGCAGGAGGTGGATCGGTCTTTTTAGTATTGCGAAATGCGTAGAAACCGGGTAGTTTAAACGTCCCTATGGGTTGTTCGGTAGTCCATACAGATCGTTCACTAGTCCATCCGGACGCTTCGGTTGGCCATACTCTCTCAATCTCGCCATCGGAGGGGTTGGTTTCGGGGGAGCTACCAGAGTCATCCATAGTAGGAATTTCTCAGAGCACTGCGGGATTACTGAAGTATTTCAGGTATAATCGAGTTTGCTGAACTGGAAGGAACACTTGTGAGGATTGAAAGAAGTTTTTTGAAAAGATGATTCCCTGGTGGAAGTGCAAAGCTTAAATAGAGAAATTTCTCTGTAGGTTAAAGTTGCAAAATCACTAAGCACCTTGATTCACTGGTTTAAAGCTAGTAAATTGGATAATATATTCACTGATCTCAAGATAGTTGATCACTTATATGCCATTTGCCCGGGTTGTGCACGGGAGAATGGAAGAGGTGAATAGAATGACTTTTTGTATATTCCTTGGCAGTCCTCATGGGCTCATAATGATGTTAGAGAAGCCAGCCAGTTTGAGGATATTATCAATAGAAATTCCGTGCCTTGGAATCATTCGCGGAAGGCACTTGTTTGAAATACGAGCAACACAGCCGCACTTCTTAATATTATTTTCGTCCGTATGATATATCTCTACTGCCATAGACGCAAGCCGCAAGTCGCAAGATCCAAGCATCTCTGCCGTCAATCATACAGCTAGACAGCCGAAGAAAAAAAGGGCAGGTTTCCCCTAGTTTGCCGTCCCCTACCAATAGAAAACCAGGAAGCTAGGTAGTGTATGGCGCATGCTGGCCGTAGAGGAAGAACAGTTACATGGCTTCATATATTTAACCAGAAGTGATGTATCAACATTCTTGGTGATCCCATGGAGAAGCGCGTCTAACGGTTGCACCTGGCTTCCAAGAAGCCAATACAGTAGAGGCTCAGGTACTGGTGTTTGTCATGGCAATTCCGTGACCTGGAATAGCAAGTTCGACGGTTACGCTGGTTGTTCCGCAACAGATACATCACTCCTCTATCGGTAGTCACCTGTAAACAATGGTTATCTATACTTTTCACCAGCTCGAGAAGACTTATCCAATAAAGACGTCCAATCATAACTTCCACGAACAAGCATTCCGTATCCTTATGATCTGATGCACATACTAATTCCCAGATGCTATTCCCAGGAGTACTGCATGAACACTACATGCATATATAAGTCTCAAGACAATTGGATGATATTCACGTTGAAAGGCAGAACCCGGATTAGGTCACTGATAGCAAACCTGAGAATTTGCGACTTCTCTTAATTCACACGAGTTTAAAGTCATGAGAGCAGCTCCGATCGCCCGGTGAGTGAATATCATTTACAACTCGAAGCGAAGTTGGAGCGCTCCGACCGCCGGCCGACTTTTCTAACTTCCCAGCATCGAACATTCCACAACGAATGTCAGTCCACTCTCTAAATACTTGTAAATCCAATGAAAACCCCCGTTCCATCCGATACAAAACTGCCCACCCCGACGTGAAACCCAGAACTTACCCCGCAATTGTGCGCTGCCGTCCTCCGCAACCCCAAGCCGCGCGCCCGCCGACGGACTTCCTCATCAGGTCATCTCCGACACATTCATTCGTTTGCCAAATTTGTAGCTTCTGTCAGATTAGCATACAGCAGCGAAATTCTTGGAATGTAATTATACCTTTCCTTGCGCCGCTCTCTACACCTTTCTTCTTCTTCTTCTTCTACATCCTCGACTTTGGAAAATCGACTTGCTTCACAGTTTCGCGATCTTGGTGACAACTTTTGGGAACGGTATTTTGACATCTGCGTTTTGCTACTCACTACTCACTTTTATTTGTTGGTGCATTCACGGAACAGGAAAAATACAACTTTTGGCTCCTTCGAGGGTGGTGATAGTCTTCCCACAATCAATTAAGACAATACTATCAAGCAAAACCCACCACCATGTTTCTCTCCCAAGCCCGGCGCACCCTCCTCACCTGCCCCCGTCTCACCCGCACCCACCTCCCCATCCGGCACCTCAACATGACCTCCATGAGCGGAGCGACCAACCCCAAAAAAGAAGGCGACATCTCCAGCGTCTTCGTCTCGCTCTCCGGGGCCGAAGCGACCCCTCTCCCCTCCCGTTTCGCCGACATCAAACGGACTCTCATCGCGGGTCACGAGGACGCCGTCTACGCCAGCTGGGAGCGACTTTTGGGCAAACTCGCAGTCGAGAACCCGAAAGTGAAGAAATTGGGTCCCGCGATTATTCCCAGTGTGGAGTTTCAGGACTTGGAGAAGAGAGTTGATGAAAATTTGTTGAGGGATATTAAGAAGACGGGTGTGGTGGTTGTGAGAGGTGTGGTGCCGGAAAGGGAGGCGAGGGGGTATAAGGAGGAGGTGGAGGAGTATGTGAGGAAGAATCCGAGTACGAGAGGTTAGTTTTTTATTTTATTTTCCTCCTTTATTAACAATCACCACCCAAGTCACATG
>LLKJ01000356.1:0-36738 GCA_002242865.1 Clarireedia sp. CPB17
TAAATATATTATAGATTATAAAGAATAATATAATTATAATAACTATTATAATTTCGGATTTTAGATATATTTATAATTGCCGGATGCGAAATTATATATTTCGTTATATTCTTAATATTTATAATTTCTAATATTTCTAGTTTTTAATATTCCCAACTTCTATTAAAAGTATCAATATATATAAAACTCAGCGTCGATATTAGTTTGTAAATTTTCAATCAATCTTCGATATTATTGACCACTATGATTGATATTAGTAATATTCTTTGTATATCTTTGATATTATATATACTAAGGTCGATAATATATTCATCAATATTCATGAAACTTACATGAGGGAAAACCCAACTCGGGGCGTCTGATGGCTCCTGCGACCACTGTTTCCCAATCAATGGTTTCACTTCATTCCAGAAGATCTTGTAACCTTCACTCGAAAGATGAAGTCCATCAGTCAATAGAGTCCTCATGATTCGATCATCTCCAGCGTCTTTCGTCCCTATTTTGTTGATATCTGTTGTGGCACCCGGGCTTGACTGGCTAGCCTTTTGCATGATAGCGTGCCATAGATCAACCACAGATACTCTATGATCTTTGAACTCGACGGCGATATCTCGGACCGCTGCGGAGTATTTTGCTGTGTGCTCTTGGAGACGTGTAAGAGAACTATATCCCTTTGTATGGTCCTGTTCCTCAAGGTGGACCTCGTTGATCGGTGGAGGGGTGACTAGGAGAATTTCTGGGTTCTGAGCTCTCACTGACGCGTGACTGAGAATGGCTCTGATGTTATCCTTGTACTTTTGCAGTGGAACATGTTGACCTGTAGGACTGCCTGGCAAGCACGCATCGTTTGCACCGAAAAGAATAAGCTTGAAGAAAAGCCATTAGTACTGGAGGAGAGAAGGATTGATGCACAGTTCGACCAAGGGGTGATGATTTTTTCCTTCAAGACGTCCACTATTATTTCCTGGAGAAATGACACCCCTCACATAACGGGCAAACTTACAAGATATGCAACTTTGGCTGACGACGGATCAGGAATGACATGTTCAAAGATCTTCAGAGCATGGGATGTGTTGTACCCGCTCAAACCAAGGTTAACAACTTGCAGTCGTCTTGTACAGTCTATGCCAAGTTAGAATGACTGAGTAGCTACTGAAGAGGGGTTTCTCAATGAACCGACGTTCTTCGAGGCATGCAGTGAAGGAAAACCCGTCTCGCAGATAACTGGAATATTGAACAATGGAATCGCCCAATAGGATGATTTGAGGGTACGTTTTCTTATCCATGTCGAGAATGATGCAATCAATATCTAGTATATTCGTGATCGACGAGCAAATTGGTTATGCCAACTCCGTGTGGAGCTTTGTACTTCGAGTTTTCCTCTGTTTGCGGTGTGCAGTCGTCGTGCCACAATCGAAGGATGTACTGCAGCCGGAGATATAGGATCAACTAGCCGAAGTAGAAAGTAGTATGCAATTGGAGCAGATAGTCTGATAGTCACATATTCGTATGTTGTACTCAAAGTAGATTTGGATTTCGAAGGGGCTCTAGCGGATATGGAAATTCATTTCATTAGATGAGGTAGTACAAGTAGTATTGTTTTTATTAAGTTGTGCTAGGTTAAAAGCAGTGGTACTCAAGTAATGTACAAGTAAAAGAGTAGATCTTGCTGGTTGGCGGGGTCATTTGCAAGTACCGTGGTATACATCTTTCCGCAGATACTTGTATGGCTGCTGTGCGTGCGGAATATCATACTTGTAGCTGCACTGCTGCAGACACCAACAATGAAAAAACAAGAAGCACCAGAAGGAATAACTTGATCGGAATATTTCTAAACCAGAGTGTTTCACTGCGGCTTGTGACTTGTGAATACGGACCCACCAGACCAACTTGTAGCGAGAGTCAGTGAGTGAATGGAGTCATCAGAATCATCTCACCCCACCCTATCTATTTCTAAGCATTGCTCCATTCCTATAACCTACTCTATTCGATGATCCAAGAAGACGAAAGACAATCACGTTCACGGTCACGCCCATAACCACGGTCGTGATTCTGTCCATGATTCACAAAGTGCACCAAGGTGTTCTTGATGACTCGGCGCGTTCGTGTGCCCTGCCCGATCCTATTGGTGTATTTGATGCCAGGTGCCGACGAAAGTAGCTATTCAGGAAACTTAGGAAGGCGAGGAAGGCTTAGGGAGGTCTCGTGAGATGGAACTTTACCACACACTTGGGATCTTACTACTGCCAGCCGCGTTACTACTGCCAACCGCGGGATAGCTCTTGCCGCTAGTAATATCTTGGTGCCGTGAACCCTGACGTTACTGGATAGCCATTCTTCTTTTGCTCAATTACGTCGCATATCGTATGTCGCATATCGCGTGAAAGGAAAGTCCGTCGAGCGTGCAGTAGGAGTAGATTGAGAGTAGCTGCTACTGCGCGGAGGTACTTTCTGCATAGCACACACTTTCTTTAGCTTCGAGGACAGGAAGGGACCCTTGCTCTCTGCACATCCGCAGCTGATCCCAACTTCTAACCTCCAATCCCAACTTCCCAACTTCCAAAATTCCACATTTACAATAAGGTTACCAACGCTTCCAACTCTACATCCAACTCTCTCCTCGCCGCTCCTCCATAAACTGTGATCATCTGGTTTGTCCTTCACAAGCGATCTGCTTTATACTTCGTTGCGCACCGGCAATCCTTCTTTTTCTTCCTCTTCCTCTTCCATACGCATTTGCAATTTCATCTAGGTTTGCATTTGCTCCCGCGTACGCATCTACCGGTTGTGTCTTCGAACTCCCTCTCCACCTTGGCTCTTCCTGCACATTCTGCCGTTGTCAAACTTCATCCCTTCTGTAGTGATGCATTAGGTCGCACACCGAGATATTTCCGATATGCCTTCGTCTCGTAAGAACTGGCAGGGTGTCGACTTCACCATGACACCAAGCAACATACCACCCGAGTCGGCAGAGTCCTCGAACCCGCCTTCACCTACTATGAAGAGGAGTCTCCATAGATCAATCAGTAATATCTCGGACGAGCGAACGCCCTTACTTCAGAGTGCTGGCCGCTCTCGGATACGATTAGGAGCTGCCGCAGACAATACCAGGCCATTTCTGCCGAGTCACCACAGTTTCTCTGGTAAGTTATCAAGTTATAGCAGAAATCCGACACACATCACCCAGACTGCATCTGACTTTTGTTATGCCTAGGCAGCCTGAGAGCGACTAGACATCACAGCCGTGCCGGGTCATGGGGCCAGCGACTAGTTACAGCCTTGACCTCGGAACGACATGGACCCAAGGACCAAATGCGGGAATCTAAGAGTGCGTCGTATCCCGACGATAGGGTGTGGTATGATCAGTTCACATCGACGGATTGGGTTCACGACAGCATTGCCGACGCATACCGAGTAAAAAGTCTCCGAAGCAGGAAAGATTTCCGAGGTCGACTAAAGGCGTTTTTCGACGGAACACAAGGTTGGATTCTGAGTGCCCTTATTGGATTCATTATAGCAACAATAGCATATGCTGTTGATGTGTCGGAAAGCCCAATCTTTGACTGGAAAGATGGCTACTGTCATAAGGGGTTTTTCATTAATGAAAAGGTTGGTTTACTCCTCTGTTTCTTTGCCTTCCTGGTCGATACCACACCGTACAGCATATGAAATGTGTGGCTATTGTCTCCATATGCCAAGTATATTTATCTATCGAGGAGATTTTAATATCAAGTGATGTTATTTTACTACTCCCGGTCTTATTTTTCCAACTTGACATGCTGGGAGAGCAGTTGCTAACTAAATTTAGAGATGCTGTCCAGGCGGAGGCCGTTGCGATGACTGGAAATCTTGGTCTAATTATATCCAAATTCCACATGTCAGTGAGCAAGTGACCGAATTTCTCATCTACGTTTGTCTGGTAGTCGCTTTCTCCGCTTCTGCGTGTCTCTTGACTCTTACAACCAAGACAGTCGTGCCATCAACATATCAGCTGTCCACGCTGGATGAGAATCTTGGTGCTCTTCAAACAACTTTATCACAGGCAGCAGTCGACGGCAACACTGGACCAAAGGATATATCCGCATCAGAAATTGCTCCGCCAATGGTGTACTATTCCGCAGCTGGTAGTGGTGTGGCCGAAGTTCGTGTAATTCTTAGTGGTTTCGTTCTGCACGGGTTCCTAGGCTTCAAGACCCTTGTAATTAAAACACTCGCCTTGATACTGAGTGTTGCGTCTGGCTTGAGTTTGGGAAAAGAGGGACCATTCGTGCATATTGCAACATGTGTGGGTAACATTGCATGCCGTTTATTCTCCAAGTATGATGAGAATGATGGCAAACGTAGGGAAGTGCTATCTGCAGCTGCGGCTGCCGGTGTCACAGTCGCGTTTGGTGCACCCATTGGTGGTGTCCTCTTTTCTTTGGAAGAAGTGGCATACTTCTTCCCTGCGAAAACCCTCTTCCGAACGTTTTTCTGCTGCATCACTGCTGCTCTGACACTTAAATTTCTCAATCCATATGGCACTAACAAGATTGTTATGTTTGAGGTTCGTTACCTTACAGACTGGGAGTTTTTTGAACTTGCAGCGTTCATCATGGTCGGTATTCTTGGAGGTGCAACTGGAGCAATTTTCATCAAAGCTTCTCGATCTTGGGCCCAATCCTTCCGCAAGATATCAGTAATCAAGAGATGGCCAATGTTTGAGGTCATGTTGGTCGCACTACTAACGGGCCTTGTGAGTTATTGGAATCCCTACACCAAAATACCGGTTGCGAAGTTGTTGTTCAATCTGGCTAGTCCATGTGATAGCGATAATTCCGACAGTATGGGTTTGTGTCCAGACAACATTGACGAGATTTTCCCTATCATCAGTCAGCTGGCCATTGCTTTCTTCATCAAAGGTCTTCTAACAATCATAACTTTTGGAATTGTAAGCTATTCGCTCACCTTTGTCTTTCCCTTGGATGACGCTTTTCAAGTTCTTGTGGCCTTTAGTACTAGCCGTTTCTAACATGAATCTGTAGAAAGTTCCCGCAGGTATATACGTGCCGTCGATGGTTGTGGGTGGCTTGCTCGGTAGAATTATTGGACATTCGGTCCAGTGGCTTGTTTTACGATTTCCCAACGCCTCTCTATTTGGAGACTGTGCTGCGCACGCAAGTGGCTCATCGTGCATTACCCCGGGAGTTTATGCTCTTATTGCAGCAGGATCTACCATGTGCGGTGTCACACGTCTGTCTGTTACTCTCGCCGTCATTCTGTTCGAGTTGACCGGAAGCCTCGATTATGTCCTACCATTTTCACTAGCAGTTCTGGTTTCAAAATGGACCGCTGATTTCATGGAACCGCTCAGTATTTATGTAAGATTGGAGCCTGCGTGGTACATGGATAGGACCCCGATGCTAACCCCTCTATAGGACCTGTTAACCAACCTGAACGCCTATCCATTCCTTAACAATAAGCACAAGCCTGTTTTCACGTCTGATCTTGCTGATATCGTCCCACGAGTTAGACGTGAGCGCGTCATCGATATATCTGTCTCTCCCATGATTCCTGCTAGCAGTCTCCGTAATAAGCTAGAGATCTTGCATCAAGCTGGAGAGGTCGATGGTGGATTACCGATAATCAGAGATGATGTCCTAGTCGGACTTATACCAGCACCTGACCTTGAGTTTGCGCTCGATAACCTCGACGATGAACTAAATACATTGTGTTTGATGGCAACTGTGAACAACTATGATTCTGATGATGAAGGCCGTACTGATCCTACTGATTTCACTCCCTACATTGATCCTGTAAGATATCTAATCCTACTTGAACCGAGTCACTTTCTAACATATTCAGGCTCCTGTAGCACTGGACATTCGTTCTCCTATGGACTTAGTATACGAGTGCTTTGTCAAGCTTGGTCTAAGGTATATTTGTGTACTAAAAGAGGGTCGTTACGCTGGAATGGTATGGTTCATTAACCCAAAACGCTAGATAACAGTGAGCTAACTAGCTTTTAGACCCATAAGAAGACATTTGTAAAGTATATGCGGGAATTAGAGGAGAGGGAGGGGCATATTTGATTTTCGGTTGTATCATTTTAGCGGGAAGGTGAGCATTAGGCCGGCGTTCTGATTTAGAATTTTTGGAAGGAGTTTGAATAACACAATACCCTCGTGTACCATAGAGCATTGGCATTGGCATTAGCGCTTGGCTTTTGGTGGTTTACTGGACCAAGAGTGGTAATAGAGTGAACCGTACATATTAGGAATGAGTATCATCTTTCATTATCTGCCTTGAGTTCTGCCATGAGCCCTCCTTTATCTCGTTTCTTCGTGTCTTCCTGCAGTCTTTGTGATATAAAATCAGATAACTCCTTAACCTTTTCCAACGCGATGTTTGTACAGTTCAGCAGAGCTACCGCATCCACTGAAATACCCCCGAGCTTTGCAATCTGGCAGATCTCACCGTGTCGATTCATGCTGATTGTGCAACTGCCTTCTCTCATTTGCTCTTCAAGTAAAGTCGTATCCACCAACGTTGCTTGTTCGTCTAGTTTACCATAAAATGAAAAGGTTACACAAAGCGGGAAGTGTAGTAAGCTTAATGGAACAGGTTCCCGCTCTGCCAACGTATAAACTGTGACAGCCTCCCCTTCAGTGCTTGTATCCGGCTTTTTAAAGTGTCGAAGCGCTGCTATAATAGAGATACAGGATGCATCGATAAGATTTCCATCATGCGATAAGATGTGTACGTCCGCGCGGACTGACCAGCATTTCTGACCAGCAATAAGGCAAAGAGACTCAGTATCGAGAGCAGAGGACCGACGAAGGGTTTTCTCTAACAGGCGAGATAATAGGACTTCGCTTTCGGTAGGTCTGTTGGTCTCGAACGCTGGAGATGCCATAGGCGACAGCTCCGTCGTTATGGTGAAGATGCCATCGAAAGGTCGATCAGGAAAGGGAGTTGTCACTTCTGCTGTGATATTCGTGAGGACTCTGGGATTGCGAATTAGCTTTCGCATTTAGAAAAGCGCACATGCAACAAAACCCGTTCTCTAGCTCTAGACAGAGCTTCATGCTTCAAATAGCATACCTTGTTTTCCCTAGCCTTACGTCTGCCACTCCATATTCGTCCCCAAATTCTAACCCAACTTTGCGAAATTGATCGAGAGCCCTCCCATCGAGCCTCAATTCTTCCTTAAGAGCCTTAACAAAGAACTGCTTCTCATTGAGAGAAGGTTCTACTTCTCGAGGCATTCCGACTCCTTGACTGAAGATGGCATAAACAGAAACTCATGTCGTCCGCGGGCAATATCTACCATTATTTATTTAAATTGCCAGGCGGTGACAGGATAGCGTAAGGCTGAGATGACGCTAAAAAGTTTGAAATTATCATGATTACCACATGTCAGCCGCGTGAGCACGGCCTTCTAGAATCCTGGTCGGCGCATCTTCTTCCATTTCTGCCCGTCTGAATCAATCTCCATATACAATTATCACTGCCGGCAAGCTCTCAATACTCACAGCAGCAGACAAGATGACGACCGGTAAGTTTCCAAATCTACGCCTACTTGCGTCATAGTCCATACTGATAATTACAAGCCCATAGACCTACATTCGATCCCGTGAGTGTTGCGCGCTCGACTATGCAATCGCGACTGACATGAGTTAGGCCAGAGGAAAAGAAGCACAGCGAGGACCGGCCTATCATCAGAGATTGCTCCCAGCCCACACACAGCTAAAAGTTCGGTATGGACTCATTGATTCTACCTGCAACATAGAGGGAGTATTAATGGATTCTTTTTAGAAAGCCTGGCCAAGGAGGTGATGTAGATCACGAAGTTAGAGATCTCCGAGCAGAGTTACTGCAAGCTGAAGTTGCTCACTTTGCCAAGGTCAAGGGAGGACCAGCCCCCGCTGTAGGAGATGAACCAGCGTCTACAAACACAGCAAAGAGACTACTGGAGGATGGCTCCGACGAAGACGAAGAAGACCCAGAGGCTAAACGGCGGCGGATACTGGAAGAGACTCGAGATATAGATGCCGATTCGGATGATGCCGGAGAAAGTGATAGTAGCGATGATGATAGGTTGGTCATGAAGCGTTGATAATGGACGACTATGTATTAACAGAATGCTAGTGATGACGATGAGGATGAAACTGCCGAGCTTCAACGCGAGCTTGAGAAAATCAAGCGTGAGCGCGCTGAAAAGAGAGAGCAAGAGGTGATAAACCTTTACGTTCATCTTCGGAACAAGATGGCTAATCTATATTGTGCTAGGAACGAGAAAGATTGGCGGCAGAAGAAGTGGAACGGGAACATGACATTGCTCTTGGCAACCCTTTGCTAAACAAGTCGGACTTCAATGTCAAACGCAGATGGGATGATGATGTTATCTTCAAGAACCAAGCTCGTGGGACGGAGGATAAGCGCAAGAAGGAGTTTGTCAATGTAAGGCGTGCCGAGAATACTATCGCCTTACTTCCTTGCTGATTGTACTATTGTAGGACCTACTGCGTTCAGATTTCCACAAGCGATTCATGAGGTACGTCTAAACTCAATCAAGCTTGCATTGGGACCACGTTTGGAATACCAGAAACTAACTAGATCGCACCTTAGTAAATACGTTAGATAATCTATTTATGACTGAAGCATTGCGACAAGGTCATCATCGGATGCAACTTCATGAATATAATTCTCGCCAGGGCATGGACTCCAGAAAGACAGGAAATGGGGAGAGTCCAATGGTCATGCTCACACAATAATCACGCAGCTTGAAGAGGCACGGTCTACAGCTGCATGTGTGGTCTTTTGGAGACTAATGGGATGGTGGTCACCAGTATCGCGGAGAGTCTCTAGAGTCTAGAGATGGGATAGGTTTATGCAGAGCTAGTTCCAAGAACACAACCTTCGTGATGTGCTTTGTACGCTATGACTTATCTTTTGCTACCCTACGCTATTCTTATTTCTCGTTCAACCCGAATGATGCTTATACCGAGCTCGTCCAGGATAGGAGATATATTGTATCCTGTTGTAATCTAGTGGTCAATCCACGAGGATGATAATCTTTGTGGCTTGAGTGTGGGGTAACGGATTTCTTTCAACCCCTCGATTTGTTTTTCATCAACACGATCTGTGTAGATACGGTACAATTGGTTCAAAAGTTGGCAGACCAAGAATTCGTGTGCATTATCCTTTGTTTTATGTCCCTCATCAGCCACAGATCTTTGAACCTTGGTTTTCGTGCAGATCATGACGCTTTGGTTACAATGCCTTCCTGCTCCTGGAATACGGTTCAATTGGGTTGCTTGCATATCCCTGTTTCAAGCCAATGACAATTGTAACAGGGTAGCTATCAATCATCGCTTGAATAGATTGTATCATACTTGCTCAGCCTTGGTAGTTGAGGGGTTTCTTGCTACTTGAATGTTATAAATAAGATCTCACCATCCTCCCGTTCACGACTGATTCATTCATCATATACTCTCAAAGCTTATAACCAATTTACTATACAAAAGCACCATACAACTTTACAATGTCTTACAACGATACAGTAAGTGATATCCCTCGCAACCTCTATGTCTAATTGAGACCATATCAAAATCATCACTGACACACAAAACTCTAGGATAACAGCTACAACGTATGACTATCCTTATGTGTACCTAACCACAGTCCAGCACCGGAAGAGAACCTGTATATGTGCTAACTGCTATCTACAGTCCACTGGACGTGGAGGAGCTCCATCCAATGCTGATGATTCTTTCGGCGTAAGTCATTCACGTCCCATCGTCTCGATCCCTGACGTTCAGCTTGAGGCAATAGCTTAGAGGATGATTTATTAACAACTGCTAATAATCATGATATAGAGCAAAAACGCAACGTCATACGGAGGTGATGACCGCACTACTAGCGGAAGAGGGGTTGCGGGTTCTGGCTCCACATTTGACGATGCGGAAGGTGGCAACTACGGAGGTTCATCAACCCAACAAAGCCGTGGCTTCAACACCGGTAACTCTGTATGTTCCACCCGATCACGTGTATCATTATAATCGTCTCTAACTAGTTATAGGGCTCGAGGGATAATGACTTAAGCGGAGGAACCAACACGAACTCGAAGTATGGTGGTGATTTCGGTGATGACCGCAACAACTTCGGAGTAAGTTTACTTCTTATCATTACTGATAAACATATTCTAAGACCTTACAGACCGGAAGTAGCGACAGAACCCGTGGTGACAACTCTGCCTCTGGATATGGAGACAAGTCCTCCTCGGGTCTAGACAATACCTCACGATCTGGATACGGAGATAACTCCACTTCAGGTCTTGACAGCACATCTCGATCCGGATATGGAGATAACAGCTCCTCCGGTATTGGAAGCACCACTCGCTCAGGATATGGCGACAACAACACCTCCAGCGGCCTAGGACGCGATCGTGAAAATGACTATAGCTCTGGCAACACTGGATCCGGCAATTTCGGATCATCAGACAATTACGGCTCTAGCAACACTGGCTCTAGCAAAACTGGGTCCGGAAACTTTGGAACCTCTGGAACCTCTGGAACCTCCGACAATTACGGCTCTGGCAACACTGGGTCAAGCAACTACGGTTCAGACAGCAAATATGAGAACTCCGGCACCACCGGCAACTCTGGTTACGGTAGCGGAACCAACACCCATAACAACAAGTCCGGTGATTCGACCATGGGTAAGGTGATGGAGAAGGCCGGCAGTATGCTCAAGAATGAGGGCATGGTGGAGAAAGGCCAGCAAAAGCGTGCTATGGCTGGAAACGACGAGTATACTACTCAGTTGGGTGGAAACAACAACAACAACAACAACAACAACGACAAGTACTAAGTTGACGATATATACGATATCATGATAATTAGTTTAGTTCGAGCACTAATTTGATGCACTTTGATCATGTTTTGCAGTTAGTATGTGTGGAGGCGTCTGTTTTCTTGGCATGTAGCTTCAAAGACTACCCCGCTTTTTTGACGCAATGCGGTCCAGAAAATTCACTTATACCCCTGCGTGAACGACATGCCTTGCAGTACTACGACCAGACTGGACGTGAGTTGCAACATCTGTTTAATACGTCATCCTTTGTATGCGGCCAACTAGGAACACAAGGACGGAATGGGGTTCCATGCTGATCAGCTCACTATTCGAACAAAATGGTTTTAGAACCTATCACACTGTCTGTGGGTTTCTAAGATGATTTTCAGTAATGCAATGGTGGATGATAGTATTTTGGTGCTCATTATTCCCCAATCTTCTATTCTATGATTCACAATACTTGTACATTTGAAAACAAGACATTTAACCACTAACCCAACTCCAGAAAGTCATATTACCCAAGATTATCCAAATATCTAACCCATCATAAATCATCTCATCGTCAGACACCTTTTTCCCCAACCACAATTACAGTCTACTCTTAACCTCTCCCAACCCCCCACTCATCACATACTGCCCATTATCCCCCGCATTCCGCCCAAAAAGCACTTTGTCCCTTCCACCCCACGTATTCCACCACCCAACACACACCGCACTTCTCTCCACATCCATTTCTCCGCTTTCAAGCACTTCCCAGAACCGTGCCTTGCAATGCTCGCGCATGTAAGCATCTTCAATGACGTTTAGCAGGTCGGCCGATATCGAGAGCCAGTCGTGGAGAACTGGAATTGGAAGATAGGGTAGGGCGTCTAGGAGAGTGAGCATGAGGACGGCTTGTTCGGATAGCAAGGGTTGGTTGTCCAGTTGGGGCATGTTTGCCGCGTCGCGGTTGTATACAGCTGGTGGGAGGGGGTTCGAGGGAGCGTGAATAGCGCGGTGGTGGAGAAGTTCGAGAAGGGTTTCGGCAAGCAGTGGCTCAGAGGTTGAAAGTGGTGTGGGTGGGGTGGTAAGTTGAAGTAATGTCTTGAAGGCGAATCGGAACTGTCTTGGCGATAAGTTGGTAGGGAATGAACGGAAGAGTGCATCGACATATGTTGGGATAAATCTCGCAGTCAGTTTCGTGTTCTGTGGTGCTGCTAATGCAGCGAGAACGGCACTATGTGCAGCCTCGAAGATCTCTAAGAAGCTGGCATTGGCTGTTGGGTTGAGGTAAGGTGCTGCCACACCGATGACCAAACTTTCATTATCTGGAGGACTCAGGATATTGGTAAGATGCTCGCATGTGTTAAGGTAAAATAGATCGTGGTTTCGCTCGAGCGGGCCGGCTGGAATTTGACCTGCTGTTGCAGGATATATTGATTTCAAAAGCTCCCGTGATTCGAGGGGGTAACTTGATAGGATATCAATGGAGGAGAGGTTGACGAAAACATATGCAGAAAACGAATTTGCTCCAAGCCGAGATGAAATAAAATGTATGTTTCCAAGAATGACGAGAGTTTCAGAAGCTGCTATAGGGGCGAGACGCCTCGTAGAGAGGGCGGGATCGACCAAGGTTCTTGCCATGAGGCCACGGAGGATAACCACAGTAGCAAACATTGCTGTCTTCAACACCTGCCAGAGGATTGGCACCGTGTGTTGAAGAGTGTCAGGGGTCAAGTATATCGCGTCTTCGGAAGGATCAAGCCCTGACAACTTGTTTCTTTTCCATCCCTCAAAAAGTCTTCCCGTGAAAGAAAGTAAATGCTCACGGATTTCTACTGTGAGGAGAGGATTGCGCATGTTCTCAACCGCATGTGCGATCAGTCTTGATAGTGGACCCATAGAAGACACTAAAGGGCTAGATGCTCGCCTCTGTAAAGCGAGGAATGAAATTGACTTAGGTGACCATTCGAATTTGTCCGCAGACACTTGCCGTACATCGGCATCAATATCTTGTAAGAACAGGCCATCTTGATAGCCTTCCGTCGCAGTCATTGTGCGAATCATAATCACAACCAATTTGTCATAATCTATGCCTGCCCGAACACCATCAGATAGTAGCGGGAACGCGTGATTTAACGATAGCACAATGCAGTCCACAGCCAATAGCCCGTCTCTTGTTGGGTTTTCCAGTGACAGGTTCGCTGCAGTGACCATTGCGCGTTCTAATGTGATTTTGAGTCCTGCAGAAAGTCCATGCCGATCCCGACTTTCCATTCCAAGCAATACACCCGCAATCACCAAAAGGTGCTGCCATCTTGGTGATCTATCATCTGCTCCTTTTACCACAGCTCGAGCCCAGTCATCGCTACCTATTCCGCCTCCTTTTCGTGGTTGATACGCATCGTATGTTTTCTGGGAGCTGTGTCCGTCCAATTCATTTTGATGAACGGTGATGGCCGCAGTGTTGAAGATCGCGATGATGCGTAGGCATATTCTTAGGTCGGTAGCGCCGTTCCATATGGCTGGCGCAGTGAGGAGATGCGAAGTGAGAAGGCTTATGTTTAAAGGGTTTGAAAGAGTAGTGAGTAGTGAGGTCGTGGTCCCGAGAATCGCATCCGTTTGCTTGGAGTCAGGAGCGCCTTGGTATGCACGAAGCACAGTTGTGAGAAGCCTATCTGCTGGCATACTGTCTTAAATAATCGGTCATGTATTCGTTACCTCTTGCTCGTCTCGGCGATTGATGAAATTTTCGGAGGTGTTGTGAAGGAGATGGGTTATTGATAGTTCAAGAGGTTGACAGCCGAGGCACTTCAGCCTTGCACAGGCCTGGCCTTGCCTCATGCTAGATGAAAGCTCCGTGATAAAGTCAACCTTGATCTTTCATTTATTTGTACAAGAACACACTACAACGAGTTCCGGTAGGCGCTCCGCGAGAACTCTATCGTTGTTTTAATATGACGGCTTTGAAGTAGGTGCATCAATGACTTCTGTATATCGATACATAGCTAATGCTTTCACAGTACTCGCGTTCAAAATCCAGCGCCTCTAGATTATGCCACCCCGCCATTTCCATCTCTGTATTTACCATACTGGGCAAAGCCTGGTGTCGCCAATTACCTATACTATGCCTTCGACATATGGCGATTTACTCTCCTTTGGACGTTGATTGTGTACGGCATCACCCATATGGCGGTCGCCGGTTATGCAATACTCATGCAGTTGGGAAAAGGAAAGCGTGCTTGGCAATACGTCTGGATAATACCACTAGTATATGCCCTCGTGGGTGGGATTGAAGCTTTACTGGCAGGAAGTTTGGTCGGTCTCATGTTAGTGCTTCTCAATTAGTACCGAGCAACCCCCTTTACTGATAATGGACGTTTCTTAGACTCGGCGCAGTGTACAATGCTGGATATTTCCGAATGTCAACCTGGATCCCGTTCGTATGGTCATTGATCAATGTATTGGTTCTAATTCTATCTTCATTTCGCGTTGAGGGTGGTCTATGAGCTTTCGTTATCGGAAGGAAGGCAAGTATACCTTCTTATAGCAGACTGCATCAATCTTCTTGTCTTCGCCAATCACTGTTTGAGTGTCGGATCCGGCTCTTTTGGTTCTATCTTCTTGATGATTCTTGCAGGATTGCCGGCCACGCAGTGGAAGTCAGGAACATCCTTAGTCACAACACTACCTGCACCAATAACACAACCTCTTCCGATGGTGACCCCAGGGAGGACCGTTACGCTACCACCGAACCACTACAGATGTCATTATGCGACTATTCACTGTCTTTGATGAAGCGGAGCTCGGCCTTCATCAACATCATATCATAAGGGAACTTACGCAATCTTCGCCGACTGTTATCGGTTGTCCTAGTTCTGGGCCTTGCGTACCATTGCGGAGAAAAGGATCCAGTGGATGAGTAGCGCTATAGAAGCTACAATTAGGACCGATCAGGGTGCGAGATCCAATGGTGATCAGGCAGGTATCGAGAAAGGTGCAATTGAAGTTGATGTAAACATCTTTGCCTAATCTGAAAGGAGTACAGTTGTTAAATGAGCAAACTAATGGCAGTGGATTGGAGTTACCTAAGATTGACTCCATAGTCTACAGACACCGGCCCGTCAATGTACGGCTCATCTTGCAGAATCTTGGAATCTTCCTCTTCTGTGGCTCCTGGTTGAGGCAGAGGAGTCTTGTCGTCAACAACGCTGTAGTTTGTCAGGCTTTGGAAGGAGGCTCAGGAAAGGGGCGGTTCTCACTCTCTCCACAATTCGGCAAGCTTTCGCCTTGAGGCATCACCCGCGTTGTTGAATCGTTTACAGGCGTGATGGCATCTTGATCAGGTAGAACCACCATTAGCTGTGTCATGACTCCGAGGCAGGACTGGAAAGTGTATTCGTGGATTAAGACTCACCTGTTTCTTTTCGCTGTGAGACTAGGCAAAAAGGCATAGTAGAGTTCTCCTCTCAACATCCGCGCTTCATTCTCTACTGGGTCAATGCCTTCCATGGTGGGTCGTGTTGTAGTCTATCTAAAGGACAACTTGAGATAATTCTAGAGGGAGATAGATTGAAAAGACAATTGAAACAAAAGAGACATCTGTCCAGAACCACTTGCTAGAGCCAAGACCCCAGGATTTAACCTTGACGACTATTTGACCTCTCTAGACCTTCTCCACTGCGGTAAGCAGTAGTCAGTCACAGTTATCCTAAACTTGATCGTGGTGGGGGTGGCAGGCAGGTCCGCGTGTGGCTTGAGCCTGCGAAACTCGTATCTGTGTCTTATCGCATCGTATTTGTATTGTATCGTAGCTTTTCGACCACAGACAAAGCCATTTGGGTCCAACGCACATTCACGCTTCAGCTCTCTCTGTTCATGGTTATATACTTCATTGCCCAAATATGAAGCTCTTGAAGGCTTCTACTTTGCCATTTTGAGATTTCTGCAATGCGGAAGCTACCTTCGTGCTTCACGACTCGGAGCAGAGGCAGAGTTGATACCCCGAGAATTGCCCGTTCTTCTGCAGCTTCCATGCATTGTGCATCACATGCTCCGCATACTCTTTGTCACTCTACCTACGCAGAAACGCCAACCAGCATTCTGACAAGAATCAAAGCTGAAATCCCGCAAGAGGCCATCCCATTCTTCTACAAGAACAATATGAAGCAATCCCAAACTATGAGAAGGTGATAGGCGAAATAAAGAGAGCTTTACATCTCATGTATTACTTTTCCTTCTTCACTTTTTCTTTAATATCCGTGAGTTAGCGATAGCTAGATTTTCTTGCATTATTTATTCGTTCTGTACATCTACTTCCAACCCAATTCATTGCATTAGCTGAAAATCTTCATCTGAATCGCTATCTTCCGACTTGTTTGCGCATCCAGAGATAACATTGTGTGATCCCAATCATACATCCCGTCATGGCTACAGCTCGAACAAACGGTGCGCTCAATGGAGCCGCGCACCGCGAAACTGATGAAAGCAACAGTACAACCGCACGTCGACGACCATGGGAAATTCTTGAGAACGGCGGTATCGCACCCCTAAACCAATCCACCCCCGGACGACCCCAAAACAGCTCCCCCACTGTCGATGAAGCCCTCAACACATTCGAAAAACAATATTACCCCTCTCAGCCCAAATCTCTCTCCGGCATCGCCATCCGCTCCCTCCTCGTTGGCGTCGTCCTCACAGTTTCCGTGCAATCAACTATCCACCTACTGTTTCTCGCTCCCAGCCCATTATGGCGCATCCCCTTCTTCATCTCCTCGCTCGCCATCTTCCACTTCCTAGAATTCTGGGTCACAGCCGCATATAACACGCCCGCAGCACAAATCTCCTCTTTTCTCTTCAGCGGAAATGGTTCTGCGTATAATATCGCGCACAGCACCGCCATCCTCGAATGTCTCCTTACCAACCTCTTCTTCCCCAATCGTTCCCTCCTCCCACCAGGCGCCCACCTCCCTATTCTCCTCCTCGGCTTCTTCCTTATTATTCTCGGGCAGGCCATCCGCACTATAGCTATGATGCAAGCAGGCACGAACTTCAACCACATCGTACAATACACCAAAGCGCGCACACACAGTCTTGTTACAAGTGGAATATATGGCTATTTACGACATCCATCATACTTTGGTTTCTTTTGGTGGGGACTGGGAACGCAGATGGTCTTAGGAAACCCTATCTGTTTCGTGGGGTATACGGTTGCGCTGTGGAGATTCTTCAACCGCAGGATTAAGGGCGAGGAGGCACTACTGGTGAAGTTCTTTGGGGAGGAATATGTGGAATATAGACAGAGGACTATGGTTGGGATTCCGTTTGCTTAAAGGGGCTGGGTGGATTGGTTTTGGATTTTGGAGTTGTGAAGCTTGTCCTATTGTGAAATATGGTATATATCGCAAAATGAGTTTGTTCTCCCTGGTCGGACGAGGGCATGTGTGCGTTAGTGTGAGCATTGGATGGATTAGAAGCACGGATGTAAGTTGTCATGGATTTTGATGCATGAACGACTTCGAGCGTACGAGTGATTAAGAGCTGCTCTGCGCTTCCATATCTGGTGGTCGTTTAGTCTGGTCTTCACTCTTGGGCCTACTATCTGATCTCTTATCAGAGCTGTCTACATCCTGTATTGAAGTTATCCGGTATTATAAGCATCGAGCATATTGGTCTGATAGTCAGGGGAAGTAGCGGAGTACGCTTGAGAACTGTGATCAGATTGTCACCACGCAGAACCACATTAGATGCAGTAAAACTTTCAGGCGAATATACATCGCTTTTGATTATTCTGTGACCACTAAATAGAGTGCTCATTTCATAACTTGTTTGCTAACACTCCCATACTTCGCCTGCCATGCAAAGAAGTATAGCAAGGCGGCCAAAGGTTGCCCAATAAGTGTGAAGGATACCCAAAAAATGCAATTCCCGATAATTTTACCGTTGATGCCTTTGATCTTCTCCAACGGAGCAGTAACAGCGATCAGAGGCAGTTGAGCCATCATGCCAACGAATGCAACACCTAGGCAAGTTAGTTGGAGGTCCATGGTTCACTACAATATAGTAACTTATATAAGCCGAAAGAAACGTACCTATTATATTGTGTGTTGGAATGCCAACCATCAATTCATGAAGGATGGCCGAAAAGGTGAACACAGCAATGCTAGCAGAACCAGAGCTCCAGCCTCTACCCACGAGAGGAGAGAATACATGACGCTTCATGAATTGATAAACCGGCTTGTTCCAAGTTCTCCAGTACGCACCCACACTTGGCGAATTCCACCAGTCATCATAGAAATTCCTATCTCCGAACGTCATGATCTCTGCAAGAATGTTCAGGAATGACTGGAATAAAGCAAAGAATCCAGCCAGCCAAATCACCAGGGAGATGGTAGATAGCTTCATAAGTCGTTCGAGAATCGATGGCACATCCAGAGAGGCCATCTTATCCAGGGAGTTCCTCAAAACTGGAGCTGCATACTGGGCACTAGCTACCCACATGAAGACACTGAGGCCGAACACTTCTGCAACTCTCTTGCCTACGAAAACCCATCTGACTTTGCGGGTTCGGGGATAAACTGGTTGATAAACCAGAGTTGGAGCCCACCAAAAGTATGTCAGATTATTGAGAGTGACGTTCTCCGGGTATGGGCATTTGTTGTAAATTTCCGGCAAAGCATCTTCTTCTTTGCTCGACGGGTGTAGGTATGCGTGTCGAAGATCTCTGCATGTGAATGCATAACTGTAGGTTTTCAACCAGACAATGATTGCGTGGGCCTCCGTGATAGTGCCGATAAGGGGATGATGGATGAAGAAGTAGACGATCACAGAGGTGATGAGTAGGCAGAGGGTGATGTTTATCCCATGAACCCAAGCTATAATCTTCCAAGCCGATTGGAACTTCTGACGCTCGTCCTCCGTTGCCACGTAACTTCCACCTGGGGTTGCCGTTCCAGCCCTTTTCTTGCTTCCGCGTATCGATGCTCTAGCTTGCTGCGCCGCGGCCAACTCCACAACATATGCGACGAAAAGGTGGCATGGTATAATGAAATACAGAACAGCACCTAGCATAAGGTCTTGTCTTCGATAGTCATGACATTTGATACATATTAAAACTCCGTACTAGGAAAGGCTGTTAGCTGTGTCCATTGAGGCATGTAGGATGGTAGTTGAAGAACAGCTTGGAAAATAAACAATTGCTTATGAAGAATGTGATAATTGCAACGACATGCAAAAACCCAGAAGTTGCTTCAAGAAAGAAGAAATAGCTAACCTTTCGTATGTTTTCCAGCATCAATCGCAGATTGGAGATCAGAAGGACTAGGACCATCAAGTTCCTGAACCCAAGGAAACTAGGAGCTGCATCACTTTCATGGCTGAGGCATGACGTTCGTGGTTTTGAATGCACAGCAGCAACATGCCTGTACTTTTTCTTGGTATATTTTAAAAATGAATCTGCATTGTGCTGTTGTGTAAGTGGTTTTGGTAAATCTGCGATGCCGATATTGGCTCTTGGCTTGCCATTTGTGCCATTCGCATGTGAAAGTCCCGTCCCTGTTCGTCTGAGAGTGGAGGGAGCTTCTGGTGCGGAGACCATGCCGGTCACTATCGCATTCTCTGTCGTTGCCATTCCGAAAAACACATGTAGCTCTGATGGTATGCTGGACGAGCTTGTATCGAAGTCGAAGGAAAGGGGTTGATTGCCCAATGGACTAAGAAGCAACGGGAGGAATGGAGTGAGTGTGGAATTCAAGGGGAAAGAATCAGGGTGAGGGGACGCGATTAGGCGATAAGAGCTACTCCAAGGAACTTAATCAAACAGAGTGGAGGAAGTATGAAGCATGAAGTGTACGGATATGTGTAAACAATATATAAGAGAGGAGAGAAAGAGGAGAGAAAAAGGAATAACAGAGACAAGGGAGTGAAGAGGGCGGTAGAGGGGCCAAATAGGACGAGTATATCCCGCTTTCTAATGCCTACATTACCTATGAAGTACCCAACAGAGCCAAGTTTACCTGGGGAGGGATACGGCTATGCACGATAAAATGTTGAGCAAGCGGCCACACTTGAATTGAATATTTGCTGCACACGCAATCTTACAGAATTCTGATGCGTGAAGAATATCTCAGACCCAAGTACTGTACTCGTACAGTACCCCAGGGACTGTGCAAAGAGTGAAAGAAGCGACGGTGAGAATGTTTTCAATTCTCGAAGGAAGAGCTTTCTTTGTTTCTTTAATTGCGCCGCGGATTTTCATTGTTCCGAACCACGTGAACCCTTGTCACAGTCGCGATCAGGACCTCCAAAACTTCTGGAGCATGACCTGCCATCAACCTTGAAACCTGAGATATCGATAACCACATGATCAACAACCAAATCTGCCTTGTGTATTCTTGTTCTTCATCAACAGATATTCCGTGAAGAGATATTAGTCACTGGAGAGCAGGTTGTTAGGATAAGATGCGCCGATAAGAATGGCTTACGAACAACGCGAGTTCGGAGGAGGTAGGGAGGGAAGAGGAGGCAGAGGAGATGGAGGTCAGGGAGGAGACGGAGGAGGCTTTGAAGGGGGCTTTGCGCGAGGAAGGGGACGGCGTAAGTTGGTTTCTTCACGGTGCCCTAGGTCATGTGGCCTCGAACCTGCTCAAGGAGCAACAGCAGAGCTGGAAACAGATCACACAGCACTGTTACTAATCATCTATAGGTCCTGTCACGGATTATAGCTCTACTATGGTTCACTGGATGCGAAATCGGCAGCCGAGATACAAAGGTGGCTATCAAGGGGAGATGGAGAGGCCAAGTCCCAGCTACATTATTGATGTAAGTCAATCTCCATCGAAATCTTGAGAATTAGTACTAAGTATGATTGTTAGATGTTACCGCCGTTAGCAAGAATCCATAATGCTGCAGATTCCGTACCAACACGACATCTTCACTCTTCACTTAACAAAATTAAACATCCTGTTAATGTAGTAAGATGGACTCCAGAAGGTCGAAGATTACTTACAGCATCCAGCAGTGGAGAGTTTACATTGTGGAATGGGGCTGGTTTTAACTTCGAGACAATTATGCAAGCACATGATTTCGCTATCCGAGCTTTGTCTTATTCTCACAGCGATGACTGGCTCCTATCAGCTGATCATGACGGAGTGATCAAATACTGGCAACCAAACTTCAACAACGTCAAGGTCATTCAAGGACATGGAGACCCTATAAGAGATCTTGCTTTCAGTCCAAACGATTCGAAATTCGTGACTGCTTCGGATGACTCGACGCTAAAGATCTTCGATTTCGCAGGCGGTGTCGAGGAATCCACTTTGACAGGACACGGTTGGGATGCGAAAAGCGTTGACTGGCATCCGACTAAAGGTTTACTCGTCTCTGGGTCGAAAGATCACTTGGTCAAGTTATGGGATCCCCGAACTGGGCGGTGTTTAACCACTCTCCATGGACACAAGAATACTATCACAAAGACACTTTTTGAGCCAGTTAGAGGTATGTGTCTAGCAACCTCTGCTCGGGACCAGACAGCACGAGTTTTCGATTTACGTATGATGCGTGATATATGCTTGTTGAAAGGGCATGAGAAGGACATCTCCACTTTGGCGTGGCACCCTATCCATCCCTGCTTACTCAGCACCGGTGGTGCTGATGGAGCCTTATTCCATTATCTCTTAGATGAACCAAACACTCCAGCTGGTGTACTTCCATCTATAGCGCCCTACGATAGCCCCGATCCAACAACAGCGCCTGCGCAAACCATTCACCCAGCTCATAAAATTACATACGCGCACGAATTTGCTATTTGGTCACTTGACTGGCATCCTCTGGGCCATATCCTAGCGTCTGGCTCCAATGACCGTATTACTCGATTCTGGACACGTGCACGACCAGGTGACACCGACACGTTCAAAGATCGTTATCACATCGGTGACTCAGCTGCCGAGGCTCAAGGTACCTATGACCGTCGCGGCGGTCGCCGCCAACGTCAAGAAGAAGAAGAGCAAGAAGCCGAGGATGAAATGGAAGGTTTAGTAGACCAGAAGATGCCATCAAAGGTCCCGGGATTCTCCACTGGAATACCTGGTCTACCATTACCTGGTATGGGAGTAATACCCGGTATGAACCGTGTTCCACCTCCACCACCTATTATGGGAGGCGGCAATATCCCACCACCGCCTCTACCGGGAAATATCGATCCGAACACTCTAGCGATGATGATGAAAGCTGGCTTGCCTCCTCCAGGCGCAACGGGTATGCCACCGCCACCACCGATGCTTCCACCAAACTTCCAACTTCCTCCTGGATTCCCTCCTCCACCTCCTCCCGGCATGTCTATTCCTGGACTAGATAATGCAGATGCGGCGAATATTGCCAGTGGGATCAGAAAGAGGGGTCCATTACCCAGTCAAGAAGAAAGTTTACAGGCGATGCAGAGACAGGGCAAGTACACCAGAGCGAGGTAGTTGTAATTTTTTTTACGATCAAAGGGCCGTCTGTATATTAGTGAATTGAATTTTAAGCATTTCGACGCGCTGGCGTTAGGGAGGATAAAATGAAGACACAAAAAGAACGTTAAAGGCATGCACTGTTATCAAGGTGTTTGAGCAAGAGTGATTATGTGTTTGTCCAGAGCAATCAAACAAAGTTTGCTCTGCTTAAATGCAATTGAAAAGAACTAATGCTAAGGTATAAAGTGAACACTCATGATACACATCTCCACCTACAGAAAACCCAATGTAACGAAATATGAGCAAACGCCGTGCCATGATGCAATCCCTCTGATTTGCCGATCCTATAATGCTCCTATGTATGCTTCAAACCGACCACCGTATTATATGCAGGAAAATAACCCATTATGCGCAACGTTAAAACTATATATTAAAGGTTTGAATTTCTCGGACTCGTCCTCCTCGGAGCTGCCACCTCTTTCTTATCCGCACCTTCCTTCGCGAAGGCCTTCTGCCTCTCGGAGTAATCCTTGATGACCAGTGCACAGGTAGTATCCACACATAATCTCTTCCTCCTCTGCACCGGCAGCTTGCTCACAAACTCCAGTCCACTAGCCCTTTCCACCGCCTCAACTGGGACTTCGAAATCCGTCAAAGGCTTCTCGTTCGGAATCACTGCATTCGGTAAGACGAAAGCTCCCACCGCAACGGGTCCGGCTGTCGTCCCATCCTCTGCAAAAATAACCTTGTAAAAATGCGTCGGCACTGCAATGTTCGGTGGGTTCCCAATAACCTCATACGTAACCCTCCACTTCCCATCCGTTGGGTCCTTCTTCGGCAGATACAGCGGCCCTGTCACAATCCTCACACTCGGATACCGCGTTGTGAGTCTGCGGCAGAAGTCCTCAAAGTGCGCCCAGTAATCGCGGTTGAAGCCCTCGCCGACTTGCGGACACATGTTCGTCAGGAAAAAAGTATCGTTCATGGCATCCTGGCTCCATTTTGCGTCAGCGGCGGGGACTTGATGGCCGCGGTCGTAGCCAGATCGAGAATAGTCTTTTAGTTTACCGCGAAACTTTTCGGGCACGGAGGGGTCCTCGACAAAGTACGAGTGTTTGCGGTCGCCGTTCTGGAGTGCGAGGGACGCAGGTGTGATATGTTCTGCGACCCAGGAGGGATTTCGTAGGCGGCGGTCGAAAGAGGATATTAATGCGTGTCGAGTTGCGAGGTCTGCGACTGGACCAGGGAAACCGTATTGGAAGAGACCTGCGGGGTCGACAGGTGGTATTATGCCTTTAGATAATGTGCTTTGCGCAATCGGTAGAGATACTGGAATGGGCGCTGTTAGAGGTGTGGTTGATGATGCGGTAACTGATGTTGAGCTTGCTACGGCTTGGATTTTCTTTTCAGATCGTGTGGAATACATGGCGGCGGTTATACCGGCACCGGTGGCTGCAGAAACTCCAGCTATGATTGCTAATGTGGTTTTGGACATGATATTGAAGATCGAAGCTCGACGGGAGCTCGTACCGGGACGATTGATATAGTAGAATGGTTTGGATGTGACTGTGTAGGTAGATGTGAGTTAGTGATCACAATGTTGATGCACTGCGCGTGAGCTTTTTTTTTAGAATTTGGGTTTCATGTCGAAGTCACTTGGGATGTACCACGGAAAAACCAGTTAGTCCGGGGTCACATCAATCTTCGCTCAGATGAAGACCTCGGGAGGCTCTTTAGTACAACAAGTCTCTATCTCGTGGGATTAAGCTCGGTTTCATCCGACCTCGAGTGACTATTCGTCCATACGTCATTCATTGTATGTCAATACTGTCGTTTGTAGTAGTCGATCGGAATCTGCCCAACCTCTCCTGCGAATATAACAAGAACAGAACAGGGCTTAAATAGCTTTTCAGTTGAAGTATATGTCGCTGCAAATATAGACGCCTGATATCTTTTAGCTTAGGTGTGCCCTCTCCCTCGGCATTGGGCTTTGTAACTCCTCCTCGTTTTATTTTGGTATGTTGGAGTTCTCCTGCGTTATCATTATCATTGCATCTGATGATATTTTTTCGATATCCTGAGGCTGTGCTTCATTAAAGCTCGTCTAGTTGATTAGTATTTGACCTCAGTGTAAGAAGGATAAAACGGAGGAGTGAAGTAGGGTATGAGGTTCGTGGCTGGAGATGGTAGTTGGGCTATGAAGGACATGAAATTCGTCGCATAATACGTACAAAGAATTACTATGTCTCGGTCGTCAAAGCTGGTAGGAGATATGAGCCAGAAAGTCCCTCCGAGTTCTTGTAATACCTGGACATTTGGGCTTAGCATGCTTGTGGCCTTCGTTCTTCTCACACGTTGATGTCTTCCAAGTCATTCTCTATCCATTCAATCTTCTCCTCTATGCTTCCACTAACCTTTACGTCTGTATCCCTCGCGTCTGCAACCCTGTATAAGCGTGCTTCGGCCAACGGCGTTGACACGCTGGAATCCAGTCGTACCCTCAGTGTCACCCATACCTCCTGCGGGAAGGTTGACCTTCTCGCCTACCTCGAACTTGAAGGGCTCACAGTTGTATTCCGCGCTTTTAGGTGACAAATTATACCAGATGGGTGGCCTCGAGCAAATGGGGTTTAAATGAAGGGGCTTAGAAGTGCTGACTATGAAGTTTCTGACCCTTGATGACGAAGTTGTCACAAATGGCACCTTTTAAGGGGTTTATCGAATATGACATTCGATGACAGAGGAGTGACGAGATAAGTGTTGACAAGTCGACGCTACTCAGCTTGGATAATACTTGGGGTTTAGTAGTACGCTGATGCTATCTCTGATGGATATAGATTGATACCGTTGATGGACAAATCCGAGCAAGTCCTTTTAGATCCCTTGAACGCTGCAATCTGTCATATCATTCCATTCGAGTTAATTGTGAACTACGTCTCTGTGATTGCAGCTATGAATCACTATATGAGATGTAGATAGCAGGGTGAGTAGTAATAAGAGATAATAACATCACTTCGAGAAGGTAGCACTCGCTAGCAACAAATGCTTTATACAACCGATTATATGAGTTAATAGCTAACGAAACTAGGTCACTCGTATATTTGGTATCCAAAACGGTATATTCTTCCATTCCATCACAGCCTCCATATAGTGTTGTACATGTATATCCATCTCCGCTCTTTCACTCTCATCCATGCCTTTTCAACCACGGGCTCCAACTACTATCCCTACCATCCATACTTACTCCCCGCCTCCTTCCTATTATTCCTCCCACTTGCGAAGCTTTCTTCCAACGCCTCCTTCTGGCTCTGCGCCGCCGTTACGAGCTGTTTCAAGCTATGTTTGCCTGGTGCAATCGCCCTAACCGGATTATGCACCGCCTGTTCACCTGCTTGTCGTAACTCCTCGTTATGCTTGTATTCCTCGTCTGTGTTGAAGTTTATGATTTTCGTTGCTTGAGCGGCGTTGTTCTTGTTATTCCGGCCGAAGAGTTGACGACGCTCAGCGGCGGAGAGGTGCAGGGAGTCGGCAATTGTGTGGAGGGAGTCGAAGTTCGCATTCAGTGGGGGCGTAGGGACTGAGGGGAGATCGGCAAAGTAAGGGGTGGTGGTGGTGGATGAGGATTCGTATGTTGGCTGAGAGTTAGAGGTGGTGCTGGGAGAAGGCTGATAGAGAAGAGGGTGGTAGGCGCCAGAGGAGGGTGTGGAGGTTGTGGGTGTGTTAGCGACTGATTCTACCTCGAGCGAGAAGAGAGACACTTTGGGTTTGGGCTTTCTTGTTGATTTTGAATCGGTTTGTGGCGTGCTAGGTGTGTCTGGACTATCCTGGGGGATCACAATCGTTGGCGTAGATGTGACCGAGCTCAAATTCTGAGGCTTCTTCTTTGCAGGTTTCCGCGCAACTGATAATGGTCTGAACATCAATGGTTTTCCAACCAATTTGACTTCCTCTAGTGGTTTTTGTTCATCGACGAGAGCCTTTGGAGGCGGGAGACCCATCTCCGATCCACTTTCAGCGGGTTCTGCATCGTGGTATTTCGCAGTATCTTCTACTTCATGTTCCTTTTCCGGCTCAGGTTCCCGGCTGAAACCTGGAGCAGCTCCTGTTTTCAAACTGACGCCAGCCGCGAGACCACCTTTGCGCGCACCATTCCCACCACCTAAAGACATACCTGTTGCTTGTCCAGTTCGTTTCGGTGCAGGCAAGAATGAATTGAATCCACCAAATGCTCCTCCGCCCGTCTTTGCTCGTTTTGTTGGTGGTTCGTTGCTCGTATTCTCCTCTTTTAATGCTGCTTGAGGTAATGATACTTTAATTTTACCCGGGTTTGATTTATCGACGACTTTTTGAAATGCTGGTTTCCCGGAGGAGGTTTTTGATGGCTTAGCTACATTCGTCTCCGGAGCATCCGAGTCTTCCGAGTCCGAATAGTTGACGAGCGCCATATTGTGAAAGTTATGAGGTGTTTTTGTTGATGGTTTTTGTCTCGAAATTTTGTGTAATCAAGAGGCTGCAACCACAGCCTGATGTAAATGGCCGAGCGCTAAAATTACCCCGTAAGCTTATCTCGGGCTGCGATAAGGCAAGTGGATGCAAGAGTATTGAGCAACAGACCCCTGTGCTGTGTGCTTCTACCACGATATGAAAGTAAAACTCGACAATGGTCTAAACAACTGCCTGCTATTTGTGTTCAAATGACATGCTTATAAAATCTCCGTCATGTCTGTCATACAAGTGGAAGAGTGCGCATTCTCATTCTTATCCCTATCCTGCTCCCTGAACTCGAGCTCACGAATTTATGCAGTCTTGTCTCCTATCAGTTACGGACGAACTATCTTAACACGATCGCAGATGGCGTTGGCGAGCGACTTATAACGATTAACGATGCGTTTTTGAATACCGCTGGGTTCAAAGCCGCGGGCTGGCGCACCAATGCCGCGAATATTAAAAGAACACATTCCCCACCTATACCAACCGCGATCGCATCGGAGTATTTCCAAGCACCACCAAGGTCGGCGGGGTTGGCTCCAGCGGGACTGGAAGATGAGATTGAAGAAAGGGGCCTACTGAGTGGAGGGGCGGGGGACACCGTTGGGCCGGGAATCGCTACGAAAAGGCGGCGACGGCGAGAACAAATGGAGGAAGAAGATAGCAGCGATCTAAGTGACGAGAGTGAAGACGACGGAGATCAAAGAGCAGCCCAACAGATTAAATTCTCAAAAATGCCTATACGGAATCGGTCTGGGTCTTCACCAATTCGAGGCTCTAATCTTCGCCAATCTACAACTGCCAGCTCGCCCACACGAAGTCCAGCTCCAGCTGTAAGAAGAGGTTCTCAATCTGCTTTGGAAGCAGTAAAGGAGAGAGCGCGTAGGGACACTGTTACGAGTAGTGAGATGTCTTCTGACAATGAGTTCGATGCTTCTGCTTTTCAAAGACAACGTGAAGCAGCGAGGAATGCCGGAAAGCCTCCTAGAACGCTCCCAAAGCACATGTCGGATCCAGACATGGGTGTGACGAGACAAGTTAGCGATCTTTTGGAGGAAGAGGAAGAGGAAGAAGATGAAGATTCTGATGCATCAGATATGTCTTCTGCATTTGTTGGCAGTATCGATAGCACATCTATTCTGGATAGTGTTGATGCTCCTATAAATGCAGCTGCAGGCCAAATCGACCACACAGTGCCTCGAGAACTTATACGATCCCCTACCAAGAAATCGAAACCAGCACCTCCAATTCTTCAGGCGCTTCCACCACCACGGCCAATCAGTACCATACAGCCCAAAAGTTTGCTATCAGCTGCTATCAAGGCAAAGAGAACGAAAGCCGCAATGCCATTCGAGAGCTTTGCTTCATTGTCCGGCCAAGGAGATCCCAATCCATTGAATCTTCGAATTTGGGCACCCTTTGCGACATCTACTAAAAAACCGTTCGAGGTGCTCATTAGAAGAAGTGTTCATGAGAATGAAGCAAATGATCGCGTTGTGACAGTCGCCGACCTCATTGGCCTGAGTCTTTGGAGATACTTTGAGGAGAAACTCGAACCTGCAATTCCGCCCGAAAAGTTGAATGTGAATCGGTGGACGCTGCGACTAGTTGAGGACGAAGAAGTGGACTATGATTTTCCAGCTCTGGAACGCACCAAACCAGTTGTTTCATTCACAACTGCCAACAATAGAGCGGCAAGATCAAGGTCAAACTCCAAACCTTATGATGAATTCGGATTGGTGGAAGCGACCGATGAACAATTTGAAGAAAACCAACGTCTCACTCCTCAGTTCAAGCAGGAAGCCGTTGCGACGACTGATGTGGAAGATGAGCTTACTCCTAGAAGCACACCAATGCCGCAACCTACCTTTACCACGGGTACCCAGTCTCCACACAATCCCCTTCTAACAACAATGACCGCGTTGCGACAAAATAGTACGCTGGCAGATATGCCAACAATAGGGACAGCGCTCACTCAACCTACTACACGTGGAAATGGCGCTCATAAGCTCTTGAAGATTCACATCCACTCTATCGATGCTACACCTGGACAAATGATTGCCCTCGATGTCACCACGGATACCTATTTGGCAGATGTGCTTGATGTTGTCTGCAAGAAGAGACAGCTGGATAAAGCGGGTCACGTACTCAAGCTTACCGGATCGGGCACTGTTGTTCTTCTGGACCGTACTGTGGAATCCATCGGAAATCGCACCGAGTTAGACTTGTATCGACGCCGGTTCGCAACGGATGGACCATTAACGATGTCTGGGTCTCCTTCCAGTAGTTCACCAAACTCATTGATGATTGACAGGCCTGATCCACGCAAGGCTCGAAAAGGCCCTCAAATGCTTGCACCGCATCCTTTGATGGAGAGTGTCAAACAGGACGAATTAGGCAGTGCTAATTACAGACGGTATACGGTGTGGAGAAAACAGCCCATGAGATTTGTTGGCATGAATGAAAGAGTGATTGCCATTGACGGCGAGTACCTGCATATTCTCCCAGCCTCCACGGGAAAAACCATGTTCGAAGGACAGGGCAAAACAACCACGGTGCATTTCAGTAATGTTGTTGGATGCAAGGTTACTCGGAGACATCCGACCAATTTCAAGGTAAGCAATTGTATCCCGGCAGACCGAAATTTAAATTCTGCTTTTGCTTGAAAACTGATCTTCTAATGCTTATTCTCTACTCCAGCTCCACGTGTACAAAGCTCGTGAAGAGAAACGGTACGATTTCGAGGCCAAAAGCGCGGACGAGGCAGCGGAAATTGTCTTCGAGATCAAGAAAGGAATTGCACCATATCAAAACATATAAAACCAAGGAATTACGGAACAGCAAATCGAACCTTCTCGTTCTTTGGCGGTTCCGTAGGAGAAATGGAAAACCAAGTAAAATTATAAAATGTGGAGATTTCGTTCCATCGTTTCGTTGTTTTTTCCCCCATGCAACCAACAATTGGCTATGACGCCTCATTCGGTACCTGCGTGCCGCTTCCCTCACGTCAAGCGGTCAATGTGGACCAATGGTGGACGAGCATTTAATATGGTCCGATCGGGCCCACCACTCTTTTTGCTGCCGAACCTTGGAAGAAGGAAAAGGAAAATGGGAAAAGAAAAGTCGATCAAGTACAAGCACCCTCGTTTAGGGAAAATGCGACACTGATTTGGTGCATTGAGATCGACTGAATGGCTGCGCATGCATCAGGATAGGGAATTGTGGCGGAGGCATGAGAAGGGAAAAGAGCTTGTGAGATCTTGATGCTGATCATCGAGCATCACATTCACAATTTCACGCACACCGGCAAATGGTGGCGAAAGCGACGAACTTAAGGTCATAGACTCAAAGGGGGGCGACCACAAAGAGCAGGCTAGGCGGGCTACGTCTAGATCTCGTTCCGTTGTTGTTCTGTTGGATGCGGGGATTGCCCTAATTTGCTTTCTGCTTCTTTTTGCGTTTTGTCAGGCCCGGTCGAGTTCCACAATTTTCATACTGTACTTGGGTTGGGGTGTTTATACTTGTACCATATGGGATATCCATTTTTAGTGCCTCGCCGGCCAATGGCATCCATGATCCGTCTCGGGGAAGTTCTAGCTCTTACTGTTTTCTCAGCTCCTAGTTGCCCAGCCTTCTTCAGCGATGCTAAGCAGCTAAGGACGGCAAGCACGGAATCGCTTTGCAGGGCCGCTCAAGCCTCAAGGTTACCGTTACTTGGGTACTGCACCATTCAGCCAAGTACGTACAAGTTACAACTACAGATCCCGATCCCGATATAGATGTGCATCGGGTACTGTAGTCTGTCTGTAAGTCTGTAACGGTGCGTTGGCAAGGCAGCCATTGAGACATATTACAGTTTACAGTCAGGACCAAACTACCAAAGTACCAAGCTACCAATGAAAGATTTATGAACAATTATTCACTGATGCTTGTTTGCATTACCGGTTTCCTTCGATGTTGGTGGTCAGATCGGTTTGTCAGTGTTTCGGATTTCCCTGATGGCTTCCTTGCCGGTTGATTCCATTCCATTCCAACTTTCGTTCGTGAAACGAGTCTTTGCTGTCTGGGCAGCTCGATGGTTGGCGCGATCTAGTAGCCGCCAAAAGGTGAGCATTTCAATTTTCCACATGAAATGAAGCAATAAATGCTGGCATGTTGCCATTGTCCATGGAGATGGCCTCATTAGGACTGGGGTCAAGCCAGGGATATTTCGCCATTTCGCCATTTCGCCATTTCGCCATTTCGTTGTCTGTACGGATGTACCGTACAGCAAATAATGGTACTTCGTACTATGCGAGATTACCAGCCAGTCCTTCGTATCGAATTTGCATTACCCCGAAGTGGGGCCAAACTGGGGGAACAACAGCCACAAGCGCAGGCTGCATCGTCATTCTAGTCCCGACGGAGATCCTCTCGTCCTTTTATTGTGGGGCGGCCAATCACGTTGCGTGCTGCTGGCTGCTTGCTTTATGGAAATTGAGTACCTTTCGTGCCTCTTCCTCCTCTGTCCCTTGTTTACGCAACAAGAATAGTAAATACATCTAACAAACAAATAATATTACCAACTACTAAACCTAACCACGTATGACCTAATGTCCAATTTCTCAAACGCCCAGTTCTTGCCCCCGTCACCCCATGAGGCTGGAACTTGGCTTATTCACTGCGGACCGACCTGCGGTGTTTGCTTGCCAGTTGCACCGCAACTTGCAACCCACAGACATGACGTGAATACCGCACATCTCACTTCCGCGTACCGTGAGCTGAGCCACCACCTTGGCAGCTTTCCCCACTTCACCAGTCAAAGTTACTACTTTAGATTGGTTTGGGGTGGATCCTGAGTTTGGGTAAGGGTAAGTGAATGGGGGAGAGAGAGGTATATAAGACCTTGGTTTCCTTCTTTCTTGTGAAGAACTCAATTCCCATCAATCAAGACTTCTCTACTACTCATCAAGTACTACTACATCTTACATAATAAACCTTCCCCCACTTTCACATCAACAAATCAATACCGCAAATATGCAATTCAAGAACGTCGCTGTTTTGGCTCTTGCCTCCACCGTTATGGTATACATTCCTTGACACTCACTCTCATCACGTTCCTAATCCCAATCACATCACTAACGTTCTCCCCAGGGCCAATCCTCTGTCATCTCCTCCCTCTCATCCGTAGCCAACAGCGCTCTCTCCTCCGCAACCAACATCGGAAGCTCCGCCGCATCCAGCGGTTCCTCAGTCGCATCATCCGTCTCCAGCTCCATTAGCAGCGTCGCATCCTCCATTGCCTCTGACTCCTCATCCGTATCCTCATCTCTCTCCTCCGTCGCCTCCTCCGCCGCCACCTTAACCGGCTCATCTGCCTCGTCCGTCGCCTCCAGCTTGAGCTCCAAGGCCAGCTCTGCTGAAAGCAGCATGAGCTCCAAGGCTAGCTCTGCCAGCTCCAAGGCCAACTCTGCCACCAGCGGTGTCGTTGTTACCACCACCAACTCTGCTGGTTCAACTGTTACCTCTACCATGACCAGCTCCGCTGGTGCCGCTGCCCAAACCGGTGCTATGGGTGCCGCCGCTCTCTTCGGTGGTGCCGCTCTCTTCGCTGCTGGTATGTAAGGAGTTCATTAGGGGGTTAGTGGACTGAAGAACGATGGAATGATGGATCATGCATTGGTACAGGCTATACGTAATGAGTGCTCTTGTATGTAGCTGCACTTCGCTAACGAAAAGTGTATTAATACTATTTTATTAAACTTCACCATTTCTTGACTTCGAATGTGATTAATTTCGCTGGTTGAATGGTTACAATCGCCATGATTGATATATTCATTTGACATAATTACAGCAGTTCCTTCATAGCTTAATCAATTGCTTGAATCTAGAGCTTTCTAGTAGTGATGTGTTCAACACAACTCCAAGACCATCCGTATATCCGAACGAAAATTTACATCAAAGGAAAACATCTAAGTATACTTTCAAATCTGTTAGTTGAGATATGATAAGCCACCTATCTTCTTAAACACAGTTCACGTCTCTTCACTTCTCGTCACACGTTCTCTATCCTCGTTGCACTTTCCATCACCACATCCCTTGTCCACCAGCAAGCAAATTTCTACAAGTTCATCCTCATCCTCTACTACCCAATCCATAAATCAATCAAACTCATCTTTGCATCTTTCTCTGCCTCTGCCTGCCTAGCACTCATCATCCTCGAGAACGTTCAATTCCTTCGCATCAATCTCATACGGCCCGGCAATACATAACCGCAATTTTTCATCCCTATCCATCCATATCTCTCCCTCCCACCTTGCTGTTGATACCCGTTTCCTTTTCTTATGTTCAACTTCCTTGTTCATTCGAGGGCAAACACCCTCTATCGAGTTCTATCACAATATAAACGAATCATTCATATTCTTGCCTTCTCTCTCTTTCATAGAAAGGTAGTTGCTTTTTTTGTTCCTCCTGTATATACCTACAGACAGGTACCTATATTATACCAGTTGCTTACACCTGCTAGCACAACACAACCCAACCCAACTCAACACAAACTCCTTCACTCGGTAGCTTCTTTCTCCAAATCAAGACCGTCCTCGTTCCACTTCTACAGCACAGCACTCCACTCCCATCACATTCTCCCTCTCCGCCTACCCTATGGATCCTAGTCCATCTCAGACCATACCATACCATACTACACCCTACCCAAACACCCTCCCCGACTTACCTAACTATAGAACTCGATTTCATCCCCCCACACTCCCATCCAAATCCTACTTCTCATTCCCCCTTCTATTTTGCCACTTCTTCTTCTACTTCTCAACCTCCTTCCCCAACACCCCCCAGTATCCCTATACACAACCATCCACCAGCAAAGCAACCAAGACATCATAGCCGTAATTCAGCAAACCGCCATCCAACCCATCACATCACTTCACACAAAATACAAACCAAAGACAGCAAACTCCAACAGGAACCAAGACTCAACTCAACTCAACTCAATCCCAGCACACAATACCATCAAAAATTTCATCATATCCTTATACACACCCACTAATGCCCTTTCTCCTCTCCCCTCCTCTCCTCTCCTCATAAGTTACCACCAAGTTGACTTGGCTCGACTAGACTTGACTTGGACTGACTCGACTTGATAAATCACCCACCCCCTCAACCCCGCACCTCCTTCTCCTTCGCTTCCCCTCTCCTCTTCCATCCTTTAATTACAGTACTACCACCCAAGCACCATCCGAATCCCAATCCCACTCACCCCAAACAAGAACTTCCTTATTTGCCCACTAACTTGCATACTTTCTACCCCCACTCGAGTCTCCAACCACGTATCCATATTATACCTACCTACTATGCCACACCCTACCATACCCATAGCATACCGTAGCATTATACTATCTCCCAGCACACAAACTAGACTCTCAAATGACAAATACCCCATTCGGAGAACACATAAGCAAAATCGATAGTTTGCAGCTAAGAATTAGTAGGAGGCACGAGGAGAAAGAGGACAAAGGAAGAGTTGAGGGGAGAGGAGGGGGTGGAGATAGTATCTGAAGTTATAGGTACCATCACACCATCATATAGCACAATGCATTCCTTGCCAATTTGATTCTCAATTCTGATTCTCACTTCAATTCTCAGTTCCTATCCATAACCATACCCCTCTTTGACAATATCTCCACTCGAACCGCCAACCAAGAATCACATCCCCCTTCCTATCCCAATCCCCATCCCCTGCCACCCAAAGGATAGTTCGTCACCCCCTGCCCGCTTTCCAATAGCGGACAACGACAAAACATCATTCAGCATTAGCATTCAGGAGTCCAGAAGAAACCCCTTATCCCACATTTCACGTCCCCCTCCACACCAAACACATCATTATCCAATCAATAACCTTCCCAAATCTTCGTAGTGGTTGGCAGTAGCATCTCTCCATCATCAATACGCATACGCAAGTTTTCTTGCTGGAATTCCTTCCATCCCCTCCCATTGCAATCCATTGCGTTTCATTTCAATTCAATTCGATTCATCGCCACCAACACCGGCTGTATTATTCAGAGAGCTCGAGCAATTGTAACCACCGAGTTGGGCATCCATTCCAATACGAATAGAGAATAGAGGAACGACACTTCAAAAAAAGGAGACAAACGACCGCAATTTCTAGGCGGTCTGAAATATATGTGCAGAAGAACGGTTCAATTGCCGAATTAACAAAGAAAAAGGGTGGAGACAATCCATTCAACCCCAAAACTCAGAATGGGAAATAGAGAGACCGTCTCAGAAATCCATGAACAGGTGCCCGAATCTGTTATTTTCTTGTTAGCTCAGCTCCCATTGAAAAGGATGGAACAAACTTACTCATCGTGCCCGCTTGCACCATATTGCTCCGTTTCTTCGGGGTACTTGTCGAACTGACTTGCATCTCCGACTCCTGCCTTGACGGGCGGTACGTATGGGGCATCGATATCCTTCTTGGCTAACCTTTCCCATGTAACCTCTGCAAACCATTGGTGATTCTTGACGTCCTCAGACCCTCCATGCAAGTTGCCCAGTCTTTTGGTAAGATCGGCTGTGATTAACCGTTGTAGAAGGTCCTGAGCATCTGGATGGATGTAAGGAGGATATTTGACTCGCCCTTTCAGAATGTTCTCATAGATCTTCATTGGTGATCCACCATCCCAAAATGGCGTGAAACCACACAGCATCTCAAAAATCAAGATCCCTAATGACCACCTGTTCAATATGTAAGCCGATTGCATTGACACTAGTTGAAATGAGATCCTCACCAATCAACAGATTTGTTATATCCTTTACTCGAAACCACTTCTGGTGCCAAATAATCAGGCGTTCCGCACAGTGTCCATGTGATATCCGGCACCTTTTTTGCGAACCCAAAATCCGTAATCTTAAGGTGTCCATGTCTGTCGAGCAGCAAGTTTTCAGGTTTCAGATCCCGATAGATGATGTGCCTGGCATGGAGATATTCGAGGGCTAGAGTGACTTCGGCCGCGTAAAACTTGGCAACCGGATTGGGAAATCTCTGAGTGGTATACTGTTAGTTTGGTTTAAGCAGAAAGATGATAGGCCATACCTGAGATTTTCTCAGCAATGAGAAGAGTTCACCTCCTTCTACAAAGTCCATGACCATGTATAAATTCCGCGAATCTTGAAATGTACCCCAGAGAGTGATGAGAAATGGGTGCTTGACTTCTTGAAGCATTTTCCGCTCGTCGTTGGTATGCTCAACTTGCTTCATCTTGTGCACCTGGGCCTTTTTCAGCACCTTCACAGCATAAAACCGTTGATTGTGTTTCGATTGAACCAGATGAACCCGCCCGAAACTACCAGTTCCCAACGTTCGTAGGATCTCGAAGTCCGTTAACGAGTATTTGCCCTTGGTCTGTCTAACTTGTGGTTGTTGCTGTATCTGCTGCTGCTGCTGTGGTTGGCGCGCAGCAGCGTCTGCTTGGTTCGAAGTGGTTGGTTGGGGATGCATCGAGGTTTGTGAGGAGGTTGGTGGGGTTGGATATGACTGGCCGGCGCCATCATGCTGTTGTGGATGAATCAAATTGCTGATACTTGGTAAATTTTGACTGTGGTGTTCTGCAGGCTTTTGCGCATGAGCAACATTTGGGGATGCTGCATATGCCTGCTGCTGTTGAGTAATTCCGTGTGTCATCTGGCCGTGTTCGCCTACGTCCGTAGACTGATCGTTTGAGCGAGACTGGGTAGATTGTGAGAAGTCTTGAGGTTGGTGTGCCACCGAGGATTGGGTGGAGATAGAAGCTATCGAATTGTGGAAGCCTCGCGAGTATGTGGGGGTTACCGGGCTATTTGGTTGACTGCTGGTCGGAGAGGATACGCTCTGGAGCTGACCCGGAGACTCCTTCGTCCGTTTCTTCTTCAGAAAACCGAGTGTCGGCATAGAATGGAATAGCAGATAGCTATTGTCGAGGTGGGAGGATCGACAGTCAGCAGCAGAGGCCGGGGG